>JAHWFP010199592.1:0-20477 GCA_023313725.1 Lithobius niger
TTTTTTTTTGTACTTAGAAGAAAGTTTATACTTAGAAAAATTTTGGCTGTTGCGTTTTTTATCGACCACTGTAAAAGTGAATCTGAAATTGTGCTCTTTGCAGACGATATTTTAGTGCTATCAACTTAATGCGTGTATGGCTGAACCGGCTCAATTTTGAACATCAACCTTGATAACAAATGATAACCAATGATAACAAAGATACATTGGAAGCAAACCTCAAAAAGAACTTACGCAAACTTACAAAATGGTGCACAGCAAATGTCGTTATTAGCGAACTGATAGCCAACAGCATGGAGATTTATTTACCTCATGGGAAATTAATTAGGGACGAACTATATATTCACTAAGTAACAACAATGATTGCTTTAAGGGAAGCATTAAATGTAAAACCGTCTTAAAAGTTGATGACGATAAACTATCTTGGTCTTTTTATTGAAACAGGATGGAAACAAAGTCCACAACACCGTATTAATGCTGTAATTAAGAAATTAAGAAAATTGTTTTTGATGCGTTACTTAATAGTCAAATCAGGTATGGTATTGAGGTTTTTGTCCAGGCTCCTGATTTCTTACTGTTAAGCTTACAAAAGCTCAAAACAAATTAATTAAAATTCTTTTTGGTAGGAACGGGAAGCATGAGTCAACACTAATTTTCTTCTAAAATATAAAATACTAGATGTTGTAAATTTAAAGGATTACACTGTTATTTTAAGTAACTATTACAAGTCCGAATCCAAAATTAACGGCATCTTTAAAACTGGTTTTATAAGGGATCAATCAGTAAGGTTTAAAAATAGTTATGGAGACATGTGCCAAAATCATCATATACCAACACGTTAAAAAAATATCCCTTGACACCTTTTAACGCTGGATAGTTTTAAACACGAAAAAAAAAAAAAGAGTTAAAACACTGGTTAATTTATGGTTAAAATTTATTGATAGTCATATACAACATAAATGAACTCATAACTGATTGTAAATACGTAGAAATTAATTAAATACTTTATTTATTACAAGTGCGTAATGTCCATTTCATTTTGTTACTGAATGTTACAACATAAAATTTCATTGATGTATTTTATATTATGATGCAGTACTCTGTATCGCAACCTCCACAACATCAGCATGATCTTCGGGATGTTTAGCCTACAAAACGCTGCGATACAGAAAATGAATAAATACCGCAAAATTAAAAGGGACGAATGAGTGGGAGAGGGGGGTGGGTGCCCACCCTCCCCCTCCTCAGCTTATGGCTTTCACATAAACAAATTTGTAGCTTCTACATACTTCAAATCTAATCGCTTTAGAAGATTATCAATTTTTCATTCGAAACGTGATGGCATCATCTGCAATTTGGGCATCAATATCGGGCGATATGAAAGCTAGGGACTGAGAGGCGATTAAAATGCGAAATTGTGTGGGTGTGTGTATACGTATGCGTGTGTGTATGCCTGACTAACGTTCTTTTCTCATATCACCTATGATTCATTCGGCATTAGGTCTAATGTCAAAATGAGCGTCGCATTGGGCATGATTAAAATGGAACATTCCAGAGGGTAACACGGTGGCATGCCGCGCAATTCAATTCATCCGGATTATAGCGAGACTGGGGGGGGGGGGGGATGAGAGGGCAATGGGAGAGAGTCGGGGAAGGAGGTGGTGCATGGGTAGCACACAGAGATTAATAGTGCGAAAATTATTTTCGTAATCAGACTTTGAACTGATGGATGAATGCACTTAGATGGGAAGGCCGCAGTTATTAAAAACAATTCGGGTCGTTGTTGTTGCTGGCAAGGCCGTGACGAGGGTGATCTGCTGGGGGTTACGATGGGTTGGGAATTGGGGGAAGGAAATCACAAATTTGCCAACTCTAAAAATAGTTAGAAAAAAACTGTCGGCAGGGTTGCCAGAGGTCCTTACACATAAAAATATCGAATTTTCCATCGTAAAAATATCGACCAAAAATCTACTGAATATCTACTGAATAGGACCTCGTCAGACATACACGAAAAAATGAAAAACTGCAAATGCAAGCAACAGTCACCAAGATACATGATAACGTTTGGTATGGTGGTGTTTCTAAACTAGAAGGAAGTGAGAAAAACTGTTTCTTAAATCAAGGCAACTGATCCAAACTCCTCCTACTTTACTTAATCGTGACGTCATGGAACTGAGATGTTGCTGAGGCAAGTGAGGCAGGTTTTTTCTCACTCACTTACTGATCCAACATAGCTGCCATCACCAGTAGTAGATGAGATGGTCGTGTTTCTAAACCGTAGGAAGTGAGATATGGAAAATGTCTAAATTTAGAAACAAAATCAAATTAATCAAAAATTCGTAAGCATTTGTATTATGTTCTGAATAACATTTCTCTCGCTGAAAATAGATGTGGCAGAGATTATAGCTATTTTTTCTAATGTTGTCAGACGACAAGTAGGGCAGTGCCATTTCTAAACTGATCGGTTTCGATGACGTTGTGGGGCGTGGCTTAGAGGAATCCATCTCACTTTTCCCTCTAGTTTAGACACACGCACTTTACGGTTATAAAAAAAAATTGTTTGTACGGCTCATTCCTCCGTCCTCCAAATAAAGTTACCTGGCTCGTTAAAATTAAAAGTTTTGTTTTATTTTAATCACAGCTTCTGATTACAGGGAACGAAATATCCCCCCAAAAACTCTTGCCCCACAATGGTACCTCCGGTAGCAGTATAGCGGAAAGGTGAAGCTCCATTCATGCTGTAGAGCAACTCAAAGAGTTCGTTTCAGGAACCGGAAGTTCACGTTTTATAACTGCTTTCGCGCCGAGACCGTAGAGATCGCCAATAAAAAAAAATAGGGTAATGTGGCCAATTGCAATATATTTATTTCAGTACTTAATTTTATCGAGTTTCATTGAGATAACAGAACTTTATCGACTTTTAACGACTTGGAAAAAAAAATAATAGCCTGAACATGTCGGGGATGAATTAGAGAAAGTGGAGTATTTCAGGTTTTGCCTCCATAATGGAGGCATCCTGTAATTGTACTTACCGGCCGCTAGAGCCCCATTTGTATGTTGTTCTGTGGTACACCTTTGAGGTGTCTTCACCTAGTGTACTATTGAGCTATGACGGTTAGTGTCGGCCGTTACTCAACCCTGAAAGTCTTGATTGAACCCACACGCACGGGGAGGCGATCACACCCCCGCAACGTGGTTAGCTAGAAGTATTAGCTAGTTAAGGCAGCATAGCAGAAAGGGAGTAGGTAATCTACACAGTTGCAAACCTATCTCCGTTGTGTTTTGAACTTAAATGTCACACTGCCGGAGCGGGGAATTAAAACCTCAATCTTTTTTGAGACCGGAGACTGAGGCCCTACAGGTCAACCATCCTGACACGACCATTGAAAAAAAAAGGCCATTGCCGAATAATTAAATACACGTTTCAACAAATCCCAATACATGAAAGGATGTCTCTGCGGTATATTCCACGCCACTCAGAATGCTACACATCTCTTCACCGTTTGTCTACCAAACTTCCCGTTTTGTCTTCTGTACCTTAATAATTTAGTTGACGTTTCTATCATTGCAGAGAAGAACAACTTCTATGGCCTAAGCTAGCAGGGTCCTAAAGTATGGCTGAATGATAGCGATTGGGGCTTTCAAATCAAAAGTCGAGGGTTCAAAGTCTCTACTTAGGCAGTCTGACATTTACATTAAAAAGACGCGGGAATAGGTTTACATCTGCATTTATTTATCATTAACTGAGCCAGGTTTGCTTTTCCGTCCTGCAAGATATGAAGGGGGAAGGGGGTTGGCCTAAAGGCATCACTTTACTTTTCCGTCCTGCAAGTTAGGGAGGGAGCTCGGAGAAGGGCGGGGAGGGGGTTGGACAAAAGGCATCATACAGTTTTCGGCTAAATAATTTTTTTCAGTGGAGAAGCTGCTGGGAAGGTGCCGTTCCAAGGTGAGTCGGTGATATACGAGCTGGGTCTTACAGTGCGTGTATCTCATTAAGGTGTCGTTATCCAGAAAACTCCCTTCTACTGATCAGAATATTTCTAGCAAGTAGCAAGTTTCATCCTAATCCGATTTCTGGAGCATAATTTTTCAGACATTTTTTAGTTGGACGCTTAATGCTAATTTTCTTTATCACTCAAGTTAAAAAGGCCCAACTCGCCCTATTTTTTCTTCAATCCGCGAAATATAGCATTTGCAACATTTATCTAGGTTTGACTAAAAGTAACGGACCCGTTAACACAGGAAAGCCAACATAGAAACAAGAGCCCGTGCATGCGACTATAGCTTGTGTGTGGAGGTGGTATCATTGCTTACTTAGGTTACACTAATTTCGTCAACCGAAAACTGGAGGCCATCGAGCAGATTCATTTCGGGAGCCATATCCCTAGCTATCCTTCTGCCCTATGCTCACGATTAGAGTGTACTAAATTCCGACAAAGCCATTAGAATAAAACAAACTTGATCACTCACGCACGAGACAGGTCTGTTTAAATTGTTAAACATCCCGTCGTTACGCCATGAGGTCGGAACTGCCCATACAGTGTGCTATTCCTTCCATTGTCGTTGTACGGTCACACATTCAGTCCTATAACCACAAGAGCACGGCATCAGCTCTTGGGTAAAAATGCATTCGTTGTCACTGTGGTCTACTAGAGTTCAGAATTCCGGAGCCCAGAATCTGTAGTGGGGAAATTCATACGAGCTTTGCACCAGGCAAGATGTTTGCCCGGATCTGATTGGTGTGTAGAGTACCACAGTTCACTATGCACTGCTATATGTCTGGGTGGCGGACGACAACCCGGACGGGCATTTGCCCCGTCTCCATCCGCATCAGAGCAAGTTCCGGCCCGGTGCAAAAATCGCACGGATTTACCTGCTGCAAATTCCGGGCCCCGGAATGGGCATTCGCCCAAACTGACTCTACCAAACCACAGTGACAACGAATGCATTACATGATCCTGCCATTTTCGTCCTAGAGCTCGTGCTGTTGCTTGGAGACAGTAGCCAGGTGAAAGAACACGTGCAGCTAGCTAGGTGAGGTTGGGACCAGGGTGACACTCGGAAAATAATATTCAATGTGTAAAGTCAGCATCCAGATTCACCCGTTTGCCTTGACTGTGTGAACGCATTCTGCCTCGCACACAGTTTGATGGGTAAACGCCCACGCCCCGATGGCCGCCAGACTGATGTCTTCACGCGTTGAGCAATATCATTCAAGTTTCATCCGGGTTTCACCTTTGCTTCACATGGTACTGTTTCCTAGCAACCACAAGAGCACAGCATCACCCCTCAGCCGAAAACGACTGGGGCATTTGAACTCATTCGTCGTCACTGTGGTCTGCAAGAGTCCGACTGGGTGAAGACCCGTTTCGCAGCCCAGAAACTGTAGTGGGTAAATCCATGCAAGCTTTGCACCCAGCTGGACGTTTGCCCGGATCTGGATGTGGTATAGAGTCCTACGGTTCACTATGTATTGCTATATGCCCAGCTGACGGACGACAACCTGGACGGGCGTTGCCCTGACTGTGTGAATGCGCCCGTCTCTACACACCATCCGGATCCGATCAAATGCCCGGCTTGGTACAAAAATCCCCGTATTTCCCCGGGCTGACTCTAGCAGACCACAGTGACAACGGACGCGATCACATGATCCTACCGTTTTCGTCTTCAGGCTCGCTCTGTGGCTCGGACACTGTAGCCACGTGAGAGAACACGTGCAGCTTGCAATACCAAGACGAGGTCAGGACCAGGATGATACTCACGCTATTTTTTCAACGTGTGAAGACAGCAGCCGGGCGCGGCCGGTCCAGTCATCCAACCGGACGGGCGTTTACCCTGACTGTTGAATAAGGCCTAGAAAAGCACTGCTTCACTCAACTATTCGTTAATTATTTCAACTTATACGAGGTTTAAATATAGTATATTCATTTTTTGTATTTCTAGGCTTTTCATTTCTACGAGGATATCGGTAAGTAAGTGTTCAGGCTGCAGTCGTATTTTTCAGCAGAACGCAGGAGCCGCCACTCCATCCCGCAAGATGCCACAACATAATTTTTTTTTTAAATATATTCCCCCAACCCAAGTATTTCTAAAAGTCATCAATTTCAGAGCAGGATTGTAATATGCTGTGGGGAGGTGCGGGAGGGTGGGGGCGCAAAAAGACAATAAATATGTGATACTTTATTGTAAGACATATATATATAATAATATTTGTTGCGATAGCAAACGGGTCTGGCAAGGACTGGGGAGTCACTGACAGCTAGCCACAATTACATGGAAATACAGTGTACATAAAACGGCCAAGGAATGGATGATGGTAAGAGGTTTGGGGACACGAATGCCTTACCACCAAGGTTAGACCTGCCAGGGGCTCGAAGGCCCCCGATGGTATCGCCAAACGTGCAGGACATGGGAAAGGTGTGGGAAAGGTGTGTTGTCTTATCTTCAGTCTTAAAGTTGGTGAAAAAATAAAGAAAGAGGGGTATTCTTTTCGTTCGTTTGGGGTGGGGCAGGGCAATAGTAAGAAGTGGGGCTCAGGGAAAAAGAACCCCCAACAATACTGCAGGTTATCGAATTTACAAAATATGGCCATTGAGGATCATTGATTAGTAGGATTGAGGCCATCCAAATAGCCTCAAAAATAGGCCATTCAAATCTACTGCTGAAAACCCAGAAAAATAATAATAACTTCATCCATAGTGGCGTAAGAATGCCTTTATTGGGAAGAAGATAGTACAGTTTTTAGTAAAAAAAAAAACAAAGACGCGCAAATGGTGAGGAAAGTTCGACATGAGAAGAAATAAAATAGTGGATTACCCCAACACGATAGAAGATAACACTGCTCGATATTTCGACGGCCGTCTTGCCGTCTTCTACAGGAGTTAAGTTTAAAACATGACGGTGGAGGACAACCATATTCATCTTTCACGGTCATGTTTTATATTCTCCAGTAGAAGACGTATGGACGGTCCATCATGTGCTTGTAGAGTATCACCATCTTGATGGTGTCCGTCGGCATCTCCATCTTCCACGCGACGTATGGCGCGTCATTTGAGCGATGAGTTTGTCCTCCTGTCCGGGGTTTTTTAGTTTTTGCAGGAGGTAGAGATGTATGGTAGGATCTAGATTTGGGGGCGTGTTTAACATCTCTGTAATGTGTGGCGCACCGGGAACCGGGCCACTGCACTGTGACTGAGGTTGGCGCTAATGACCCAGCTGTCGACCCGCCATTAATTCTCAGTCTCCTCCCATCGCATTATCGTGGCATGTAATTCTTTAACGTGTGGGTGTTTGCCTCATGATGTAGGCTACTGTTTTTTTTAATAAGATAATGTGTCAGGGGAGGGGGTGGGGGTGAGGGGAGCTTAGTTTAAAATTTTGAGGGGGTGAAGGAGTGAGAGGGGCTCAGTTTAAAATTTTGACCCGTGCCCCCAGTGACCTTATTACGGTGGTATCGGGGTGGGGGGGGGGAGGGAGGATAGAAATCTTACTCGGTAGTGTATCACGTCAGTTTGTCCATTATAATTTTCAACCGATAATTCAAAGACGTGACGCGGTGTCGCTTTATGCATCAAGTGATTTAGTTTACACTAATTTATGATTAATTTGCGTGAATAATAATTAATGGCTAATGATTCAGCCATTAATCATTATGCACGCAAATTAATCATTATTGTCATTTAGAGTCAAACTCCCAAAAACTATTTTGCAAAATTCGATTGAGTTACAAACAAACGAAATACACATGGAAAATTTGAAACGAATCAGATGGAAGGTCACAATTATCGTGGAGAGTCAGATAGACAGAACACCAAGCTAGGATTAGAAGCTGCTTAGCTCTAGTTTGCTCCGCGTCTCATTAATATTAACACACATTTCGTTTAAAGTTTCATAGCTTGAAAATTCAATGGAAAAAGTCGCTACAATTTGATTTGACGAAGTGGACGAAGTGGACATAAAATGGACGTTGAAATTCTAATGTTCGAATATCACAAAGCAGGGTTTTTTGTTTAATTCTCATGTCGTTTGCAGCTAATTTCGGTTTCATTCTGCCCTGTTGACCTGTGACATCTTAGTCCTGAATCATCGGTAATCAATCCCTTCCCTAAGCAATTAAAGTCAGCCTAATAACCGTCTGTCCAGTCGTTACCGTGTGTGTGGGGGGGTGGGGGATGAACGAGGGAGGGGAAGAGGGGACGATGAACTTTCCTCTCGTCTTAATCCGTCCCGCCCCATTCATCAACCCTACAAAAGTCATTGAAATTAAATTTTCCGTGGCGGCGGCTGCTCTGTATGTGACGACGTTTAATCTGATCTAATATGTTTGCAAAATTGTGTGTCCTCGAAGTTCTCTTATTGGACGAGAGCTCGAGAGTGATGCGTGTTGGTTATTTCCACCATAGCTAGGGGTTTGATCTACAATGATGCCAATGCTTGTCGTTTGTGTGGTCGACCTCTATGATGGAGTTAGATATATTTTGCGATTGTTTTTCTCTTTTTCACGCTTATGAATTTATTCTCCATTTTTTTGGACGACCCTCACCCATACGCGAGCAACTGTTCTTGTGGTGTGAGGTTCGTCTTTTGCTCATGCTTATAAACTGTAAACCTTGTAAACTGCACTGAAAGTACTCTCAACTCAACGATTTCGTTACGAAATAGATAAACAATTTCGGCCTTCACTAGCGAAAGTAGAATTTTGAAGCGTTCTCCATTATCGATAGCCAGTTCTCCTAGCTGCATTTCAGCCATCATAATTATAGAACCGAAGGGAAAAATCTTTACCCCTATGGCACTTTTCCTCATAGCCACACATCCAATTCTCAAGGAGTGTGAATGTAGATTTTGAATTATCAAATCAATTCTGGAGGTCGACACCGAAAGTAGCCGATAACTAATGTTTATTACCCTTGCAAGACCGAAGCTAGACTCATTGTGTTCCCGTATACATTTTCTACATATAGGTCAGTGAATGTTCTTAATGCGCCTTCTACATTTGTCGATACAAAAAGAAGTAATATAGTCGTTTAACTGAGCATCGGCAGGAATGGTTGTTGTAGCTCCGGTTGTGTTTCTACTTAATGAATTTTGCATTTTTTTTCAGGGATATTTAATTTTTTTGTAACAAATGTATAAATTTTCTTTTGTTCAACAGAAATAATGGGTTCGTTGATTTGCCGCTTTTTTTCTTAAGTAATTTCTTTGAGCCTTAAGTCAGCCGAAGCAACTTAATGCTTATGGCTGACCCGGCTCAATTTTGAACATTACCAGACTTTCAAAGAAGAAGAAATATCTGGTAAAGGGAGGTGCCAACCCGGCGATTCGATCCGGGAAACCTCCGACCACCGTACGGGCCGAAAGATTGTCCAGAATTGACCAGAATAGTTCCCATAGCCGCTGAAGGAGCAGTCCTGGCCGGCAGTCCTGGCGGGGACTTTGCCAAAAACCCCTTTCCAGGGGTTCGACTAGATCCGCAAACCTCCAGCAACCAGGCTGAGCTCTCTCACAACTCAGCCACCGATGGGCTAGGTAAAGTTCTACCCTCTAGTGGGGAAGTACTGAAATTCATCATTTACAGAAATGCCTATTTCGGTGGCTACTGGATATCAGTACTGTGGCCCTTGAAAATTTATATAAAGTTATAAGCTGAAAAATACTTTCAGCATTTTCAGTTATTTAGATTTTTTTTTGCATTTGCATTTTTTATGATAATGGCAATTAATTGCATTTGATAATTATAGTAATTTTGCATTCGCTGTTAAATATAGTAATAAACATAGTAACTTTAAAAAATAATAAAAATGGTAATAAAAATAGTAATAAAATAATAACTTCGCAATTGCTGATAATGATGATAATATATTTATTATTGCTATTATTATTAATTTTTTTTTCTATGATGCACCCAAACTTTGCATTTGTTGCATAAGTTGACATTTGTAAACTTGTGTTGTTTTTTTAGTTACTTTTTGTGTGTGGTACCCTACACGACGTATCAGTTAGACGATGGCGTTCGGCAACAATAAGGTAAGATAATACGAGCACTTTAGCTCTTGTTGGGTGAGAGCACATACGGCGTTTTACTGTTTACCTGATTCAATAAACCGAATCTTTCGTCTTCTTTCTTCTAATGCGCTGCCCCCTGAGGACGTATGTAAGTTTTTAAGAAAGTGTCATTTTACCAACGTATACCCTTCTGGCAAACAAACAAATTATTATTAATCAAGTTAAAACTAATATTTGTTTCTTCATAGTATACCCAATTCTGCAAATACTTTCTCCATTTAACGTTTGCAAGAGTTACGGTAAATGGTGTCTGTGGGGGGTCGTCGAGCTGTCGTCAGTCAGTTGCGCGTCCGTGATTCATGGCGTCGACGGAAGTGCCCGTACTGTTGAGGCTGCAGCGAACTAATGCATGCCTGAGCCACTTCCGCCGGAAGTTTCACTCACGTTTCTGGCCGCGTGGCAGCCGGAAGTGGACGAGCGTGGAGCGTCATTGTGCCCACGCGCAACGCTGGATTGTTCGCCTATTGGTGGATTCCGGTAAGCAAAACACTCCTCTGAGTCACGTTGGCGCCATGACGTGGCGAGGAACGATACAAAAATCGCCGTTAAATAGCACTACCTAATCCCAGTTTTTCAACCATATTGACCAATGAAATGACTTAGTCGTTACTGGTAACGATTCGTAGTCTTACATACTGGTTTAGAACGTTGGTGTTTTGTATGTTTGCAGTCGATAAATCCTTCCAAAATCCTTCATAAGTACAAAGGAATACCATTTTTTGGGGGAAAGAGGGAAGCAAAAATTTCCGAAAAATGAATCCTGTGTTTTTACCAAAAATTGCCTTTCCTTTTTTTCTATTTTGTTGCGGTTAATGACGGTACAACCACCCTTGAATGACAGCAGACTCCAAACCATCACAATCACACTATGGCAACATTAAACTAAGGTGAGGAATGCCAACATGTGCAGTAACCAACACACCCACCTCGCCCCCAGGTGCACTGTATGTTGCAAACCCAGGAAGATAAAGCGTCCTGTCCAGTCTGGTCCCTGCTAATTCCAGCATGGAAAGTCAATTAGGTGAATGGCGTCGGATTGGGTAATTTTTTGTGGTCTGCCTTTTTCCTTCAAAAGGCCCCCCTCCCCTCAAAAAAAATTATTGTGGGGTAAAATTTTTTTGGTTATGATTTTATTTGCAGTTCAACATTATTGAAGTACTATCCAATGAGCACTAAATAACGGACTCGCAAATTGGTTTCTCTGCTTAGTTTTCGTACTACCTTACGTGGACACAATCTGTATCGATATGGTTTTAATTCTATGGGCCGGGGCTGGCTAGCCTTCTTAACACAATGGTGTACATTTGCTTAAATTATAACAAAATGTTGTGTCAAAAAAAATACGATCCTATTCCCGGCCCAGCCCCTGACGAAGGCAATTGATCCGTGAACGGGAAAGGGGTCACTTTCTGCATTTCGTAGGGGGACCAACTGCCATTGGCAGACGTACTGATAGGGCCAGTCTGAGTCTGTATGTGAATGGCAACTATGGGAAGACAACTATATGAATGCCGTATTCAGGTAAAACAACGTATCCTGCCTGGTGAAATTCAACCCAAGGTATAACTACCTAACTTAATTTACTTATGATAAGAACATCAACACATACAAAAAATAAACAACAAAAGCGACAAATAAATTCAATTCAATATCATATATTCAATTCAATATTTGCGGAAAGCGCAAATTCGTCGCATTTTTACGCACGTGTGTCCGTGCGTCGTAGCAAGGCTGTCGATTGAATAACGGTTGTGATCGTACGGTGTTTTCGCACCTTCAATTAATGCACACTTCTCGGTTCGTCAACATTGTAATATTAACAGTATTATTGCAGCCAAGCCTGCATATCAGCTTTACGTTAACTCTTCGTTGATATTTTTCCCTCCTCCACAGAATGGTATGAAGCGTTATTATGCACTGTTCGGATTTCGTTAGCGTGGCGCAGTCAAACACCCAACACTTACTTTCAACACTGTTCTGCAACGATAGACAGCAGCTTCGGACACGCCGCCCAGCAATCGTGTTTCTTTTGCAAATCCACGAATAGATTTCTTTGGATCATGTTGCCGCGGTTGGTTGTGGACATTTATTACAGTTTGATTTTGGCATCACGAAAGGCATCTGCAGAAGCCATCGCTTGCGCTATTGCACAGCCACCTACAGTAAAGGCCGTATTATCTTTGCCTCCCACAATGCTCCGCAAAACGGCGAATCAAATAACGACGCGGCTAGTTTGCCAAGTGGTGACATCTGTTGACAGAATTTGGAACCCTGGTCGGTTAGTTTGAAATTTTGCCGCTTGGTGTAGAGATGGCAGCACCTAGCAAACTTGCGCTTCCTTCTATGTCAATGGTTGATTTTACTTGCCTAATTTGTCTTGATCTGATCCGGCCTTTATTTTAGGTGGCTGTGGCTATTGTTGGTATCGCCGCCATCTTGGAAGTTGGAACTACTTCCGTTTGGAAGACAAGTGGCTGTCAAAGTTTGCGATCTGCTTAAAAATGCTAATCTACTATTTTTTTTTTGTATTTCATGAAAATTATGTATGGCCAAATGCTTTACCTGAATAGTTTCTGAGAGCGTTTCAGCCCTAAAACGTTTTGGTTGATGCTGGGAAAACACGTACTACGTTAAGCCTACCGTCGTAATCCAATTTCAACACAGACGTGAAGAGGCTCTATCGCATCGCTAACTCTCTCTCCACTGACTAATGTGGGTGGATTTTACCATAGCAGCCACACTGAGCTGAAAACCCTGGAATCAGTATTGCAACCCTCGAACAGCCTTGTTTTAGTGATTCTAGACTTAGTTTTAATGGTTTAGACCTCGTTTTAATGGTTTTAGACTTTGTTTTAATGGTTTCAGACTTCGTTTAAATAGATTTAGACTTCGTTTCAATGGATTTAAACTTCATTTTAATGGTTGTAGACTTCGTTTTAATGGTTGTAAACGTTGTTTTAATGGTTTTATCATCGTGTTAGTGATTTGAGACTTTGTTTTAATGGTTTTAAAGTTGACTTTAATGGTTTTAAACTATGTTTTAATGGTTTTATCTTCGTTTTAATTGTTTTAGATTCCGTTTTATTGGATTTAGACATCGTTTTAATGGTTTTAGACTTTATTTTAATGGTGTTTCTTCATAATTTTTACCTACCAAAAGGGTTATCTAAAAAATGAGCAACCAAATGTGCGGGATCCTTTGTACGGGAAATATCCAGAACGGTTTTACGATGCAATTCCGAACTGTTCATCAGATTAAACACGAACTACTTACGAATCATTAATCCGAAACAGATTTTCTTCAAGAAAAATATCATACAAATTTTGTGAAAATCCAAGGTAGAGGTCCCCATTTACGTCCGAAATACGGTTTTGTTTTGCAACTTTCAAACCGTTCAAATTGAACATAAACTAGGTATGGTGAATATACAGTTAACCATTCATCAATTTGTAAAGTCCATGTTTCGTCGAAAAATAAATCTGCTGTCGACGAGTAAAACCAATACATGTAACAAAAAAATATTCTTCAAATGACATGATAAGAGTAAGATCAGTCAAAGTTTTCCCTTCCAAAAACAATATAGTTTCCACACAAGTTGGAAAATGTATACCACGAATAATTATTATACTACTAAAATTACGGTATGTGGACCTTTGTTTGCTTACTTGGTTTCTTCAAGCATTGAGCATTGATTCTTTCCATAATTTTGCTCATAAGGTTGTTAGTATTCTTACATTACTCAGCTTGTATGGAAAACTTTTGGGGGGATGGAAAACACATGGATTTACGCTTAGCATTTCCTTCGAAAAAGGTTTTTGTTGCGATACTTGTATTACATAGTATACGTTGTATGGTGACCCCTTTTACATAATATGCATTAATAAAATCATGTGAAATTATACAAGTACTTATTAAAAGTATGGAAATTCAAACTCTCGATACTCCAAGCCGCGCCCAAAATAACAAAACAATACAGGACTGTTTGGGGAATGATCTTTGATTAATGCGAAGTGTTTAAAACAACTGATACAATCGCAAAAGCAAATCAAACCGATGTTAAAATGAGACTACAAATTAACAAAACAAAAAGAAACACTGCTTATTAAAAACGAGAAGGATACGTTTTTTTTTAATATTTCGGCAGCGTTTAGGTGTTACTTGTAAATAAATTCGAAATCTAAAAAAGGTACTAGGTTGCGCTATTTTGTTATACCAATTTTTTGTATTTTTTGTGATGCCGTTAGCATTAATCTACCCCAAAACAAAACTTGTCAAGGATTCCCACCAAGCAGTGATGGCGCTAGGGGTAGGCCATGACCCCCAAATATTTTTTTCCCCCCCCCCCCCGCCGGCCCCCCCCCCCTGACCCCAACGCTCAGGTCACCACCAGAAAAAAAAATTGCAGCCTAAAATTGCAGCCTATTTATCAAATGAATAAACTGAGCTTTCATTTTTTTAAATTTAAATTTATTTATTTATTTATTTTTGTAGCACTTTGCAATAATTTATTTTGTGTGTTTATGGTGTTATTTTACAAAACAATTGGACTGCATTGACGCTTACGTTACGTTTAAGTTGAATTAAACGGAATAAAAGTGCCTATAATGCGACTGCCTTGAAAAAACTTCCTGGCCCACTCTGTTTCCAGATGTGCCCTTTGCCGGCCCTCCAAACAATTCAGTCCTGACACCATCACTGCCGCCAAGCTTTTCGGCTGTGTGAAGTCGTGATATCACACGCCAAGCACTTTCACCAAGCTAATCCCACCGAGTAATAGTTCGAAGGTTAAATGAAACATATGAAAATTGTTTACTGCGCAGTTTTAAATTATTTTAAATTTTCGTTTTAAGTTTTAAGTCTTAGTCCGTGGGATTAGCTTGGCGAAAGAGCTTGGCGTTTGATATCACGACTTCAGACGGCCGAAAAGCTTGGTGGGAATCCAGAACAAGTTTTGTTATGGAGTAGATACAAGATCTTTTTGGGCCAAATGATAAAATCCATTTTTTTTCAAAGAAATTATGAGATGGAATACACAATCTAGTTTCTCATCCATTTTTTTTTTTGGGGGGGGGGGGGGGGTTTGGCGGTTCACTTTCGTTCCATTTTGAGGACAACAATCACCTTTTTTTCATATGATTCGTATTTCTTATTAGTACTGCAGTATCTCCTTGCAAAAGCATAGATTTATTTAACGTTAAGTTTACCGGAGTATGCTGATTAGCACTATTTGATGATTGGCATTGTTGTTGTGTTCGACGTACACTTGCCAGTGCTAGTAAACTTATGTACACAGCAGGTCCGGTAAGATCAAGACAGCTTCAAAATATTCATTGCTTGCTTGCGATTTAGTACACAGTACTGTTGCTGAATTCGAGATAGTCTTAGAGTTAACGGTTATTGCATTTTTATAGCGGTACACAGTAAGATGTTCTTACAGGGTCTAGTGTGTATGTTATATAGGTGCTTGCAGGCAGCTTGGCAGTTTGGACAATGCTTGACGGGTACAAAATGTGATGATGGTTTGTTTTTCTTAGGGCGAGCACATGGCTCGGGCCGAGGCTCCATTAAAGCAGCTTGTATAAACGAAACTACCTATTAGAAAACAAAAATGAACTCGTTTGATGCTTAAGGTAAGCTTTGACTGATCCGAAGTCATAACAGCAAAGGAACACAAATAAACTTATGTATACAGTTTCATATAATTGTAGTGTTCCTGTACTGTTTAGTCCACGTGAAACCATATTGCTGTATTCACAACGGTTTTACAGTTTTTACTTTAGAGCGGATAGGTCAGATTGCTGTATTCTACTTGGTTAAACAACTTCCCTGAAAAATCATAAATACCAGAGTCTTAGTACGATATAGTACAGACTTATACAGACGGTAATTCAGGGTCCGTGCGACTCCTTGAAACCCTGGAAATGTCGTTGAAAGTAAAAATGAAATACCAGCCCTGAAGTATTGTATATGAAATCTTGAAAAGTGGTGTGTGTGTGTGTGTTAATAGGATGAACGAAAAGAAGGGACATGACTTGACTAATGCTGAAAAATTTAGCCCCGAAAATAGGCGAGTGCGTACCACTATCTTAAAATAATTTTGAAAGTTGGGATATGGTTTTAATTTTATTTACGTGGCTAATGGTTGAATACAGCAGCAAGGTTTCGCGTGGACTAAACAATACAGGAACACTGCGGTATATGAAATCTTACAGGAAAGTTTATTTGTGTTCCTCTGCTGTTTTGACATCGAATCATCTAAACCTTGTCCTTAAACATCAAACGGGTTCGTTTTTGTTTTCTAATTCGTGATACTATGACATACCAAGTGGGTTTTCTGTACTCGTTGCAAACGCACTGAATTCCGCTCGCTTCGTTCGCTCATTCAGTGCAAGTCTTTCTTTTGGAATTTGGTTTGTACGCAGTTCTGTTTCACCGGCTTTGTCCTTTATTTGTAATATAGCAACGAACATTTAACACGGGAGAGTGATTTGAAACCTTTATATAAACGCGTTCGTAATAAGGATATTGCGTCCTCTTCACGTTTCCTGAATGTGCGAGGGAATTGTTGGCCTGGGCCACAGCCACCTACAGTAAAAGCCGGATCAGCTTTGCTTTCCACAATGCTCCGCTAGAAGGCGCAACAAATACTGACGCGACAAGTTTGCCAAGTGGCGTCATCGGTTGGCAGAATTTGGAACCCTCGTCGGTTAGTTTGAAATTTCGCCCCTTGGTGTAGAGATGGCAGCACCTAGCAGACATGCGCTTCCTTCTATGTCAATGGTTGATTTTAGGCGCCTGATTTGTCTTGATCTGATCTGGCCGTTACTGTAGGTGGCTGTGCCTGAGCCCACTCACTTGGGTGGGTGACCGCCTTAAAATCCGGGTGCTGCAGATATTAGGCCTTAGGGCTTCGTCGGGCAGACGACCAGGAGTGGTTAACGCTCGCTAAAACCCTTTGAATCTTCAGTCTACGCCTTGCGTCTGGCGTTTACTGATAGGCATCGTTGCATAAAAACAATGTATAACAATAAAACGGATCGTCCAGGGCCCCGTAACTCCGAAATGGGACGACCAATTGAAATTCTATTTCTATAAGGGGTACATCTCCGGAAGTAGATCTTTCAAATGAGCTAACAACCAGTTTTCTACGACAAATGGTTACGTCTGCAGAGACCATTGTATAAACGTGTCGAAATAAGAAGTCCAAGCCAAAACTGAAACTCGGGATTCCAGCTCAAGTCCAGATCTCCGCTGCGACAAATGGGAAATCAATAAAAGTTGGTACAGGTGTTCACCAAGTACAACAAAGCTCATGTAGTAAATTTGAGTGGAAAAAAATAAAAGGCGGCGGAAAAATTCAGCATCGAAATTTCGGCTTTAATATGGGAGACCGAGGTCAAACCGAAACCAAACCAAACCAAAACCCTTTTTTTTCAGTTCACGTCTTGCAGCTGGCGTTTGCTGATTGGCATTGTTGCAGTATAACAATGTTTAAAACAATGTAAAACAATCAATTTGGTCGTGTAGAGGTCCCTAACCCCTGAACCACTTGACCGAATGAGAATAGGTCAATAGAAATGGCAGTAGCTAGTAACCATACCCAGTAATTAATAAAATATCAACGTTATTCACGTCGTTTTTTTAACAAGAAAACGTTAGCTATGTCAGTAACAGTGACTTTTATGTTGTCATGCGACCAAAGTCTCCCGATCAAATTCAGCCTTTTCTGTCGCAATGTGATTTATCCTCACATGCCCCAAAAGAGCAAAACTACCTAAGCTGTAAAGACACAAAATGTCTAGTGGTCGCTATGCTCATATATATTTTATCTAGATAAACTATTATAGTTTATCATCTTGGAGGGCGACGTGTCTATGTTTGCATAGCCTCACTGAGAGAGAAGTTTCTCTTGCCCCTTAGTTCTCAATTTCAGTTAAAACGTTGCCATTTTTGGTCAACTGTACGGATTGTTGCATCTGGTTAACACTGTTGTAGTGTTCTAATTGTTCTATATCGTGGAGATGTTGTTGGTATTAGTGGTATGTCGGCCGTTGGGTCAACTTCTCGACCAGCGTGATCCTGGGAAGAAACCATATTCCTCGGAAAACTGTGAGGGAAAAATGTCTCTTACCTCACAGTAACAGTTAAGTACTCAGCTTAGGCTTTACCACGTATGGTTAAACACAACTGATGTAAACAAAAGTCGGCTTCAGACAAATAGAATAGGCCGTGCGCTGTGTGTAGGATGAAGTAGGCCTATTAAAAGAACTATGTTTTGCATTATCGCTTCTGTTGTGGATTGCATAATGATTTACATAGGACTAGTCAATGTGTTTTTTAGGAATACAACCAATGTAATCGATCCGCCTAATTTGAAGAATGCGGCCTCTTGAGTATTACGTGGTTGGGTTAGTTTCTCAGCTACACAGTCCAAAATACGTGTAGAACAATTAGGAGTGCAGACAAAATAATTCCCTAGCAGTTTTGACATAGGCAAAAGTTTAATAAGTTAGCTCGTACATAGCGCAGAAAACATGCATCCATGCGCGCATACTTTATTTTTAAGATGGGCTTTATTTGGCTGCAAATTATCTGAAATTAGAGACGCTGTCCTGGGACAAGGCTTTCTACACGGTACCGGATCAATCTGCTGTGGGGGAAGAGGACTTCACCCGCATCGGAGGCTGTCATAGTTGCACATACACTCCCTTCCAGTAACATATCGACAATCTCATACCTTCGAACCATACGATTTACCCCTCCATTGTCAATGGTCAGCATTGTTTCGATACGCAGCTTCTTATCTGATACTCGCTATACACACAATTACATGTATTACTTCTATTACGTGGGCTGAATGTCACAGCCAAACCGTGAAAGCAAAGTGGCTGATGAGTCAGGTCTTTATAAATGAAAGAAAAGGACAAGGCACACGTATTTTTGCGAAATCAGACCACTTTCGAACTTTTTTTTGCATTTGTACCTTTGCATTTGGACCTTTGCATTTGGACCTTTGCATGTGCATTTGTACCTTGGTCGGCACAGTGGGATTCGAATTTAGGAAAAAAAAAAAACGAGTGACGGAAAAGAGCCTGGAATGGAGACCACTAGGAGTTAGTAATGCAACATATACTATTTCCTAACATGAAGTTCCAGGCAAACCATACTTGGTTTATCAACTTTTTCCCTTCATGAACCAGAAATCAGGTTATTTTCGCATTCGTAGGCGAGAGCCAGTCTCTTCAACAAAGCTTAAAACTGATTACTGATTTTACTAGAAACCTCGGCCTGCAGCCATGCGCCCCATAACTACAGCTTAAAACAAAGGTTTTTGTAGTGAGTTAGCAGCTTCCGGTCATCTACCCGACGAAGCCATGAGGCCCTATGTCTACTTGAGACAAAGGGCTCAAAGTGTTTTGTAGCGAGCGTTAACCACTCCTGGTCTTCTGCTGACGAAGCCCTAAGCCCCTATGCTTAAAACAGGACGTCAAGCAACAATGTCAGTTCCCGACAAATTACGTAACATTCCGCTGACTTAACGTAACATTCTACATAAAAAAATACATCAGCATCACATCACATCTCATAAATAATATGATTGATTGATTGATTTCAGAGCTCTAACCAGCATTGGTCATCAGCCCTATTACAAAACACATTGCTACAATACACTACAACACCACTACAGCAATATAACCTTGCAATAACAGTACATCATCAATGAAATAGCAACACAGCGTCCTACAAAAACCTGTCAGTAGCGTCGCAAAACCGTACCACCGCCTTCAAACAATGCATATTTCGAGCCCCACTGTAAGGTGCTCAGGGCCGTAGGAAGAGTAAGCGAGCGAGGCGCCCGACTAGGGCGCTGCCTTCCTAGGGGCGCCTCACCGAACTCCTGCCAGCCGTGTAACCGTGTTAATGGATGGAGCACAAATATATTTTTTAACGGATGGTGTTGCACACAAGTTCACAATGCCGTAAGAAGAGACGTGCTTGCTCGGACTTGGTTTAGTGCTCGCATCGCAATTTTCAGATGTTTTGTTAACCGGTTATTTGTTTTTTTTTCTTTAATGATCAGATAACCGAAAACTGAAATAAAAAAAAGTTTCGTACAGAGACACTTCACAGTATTTGTGTCTTGCTTCTTAAGTGGAGGCCTCCATCTGCGAAATAAGCGAAAATTGAAAAGAAAAACGATTAGTTTAATTAGTTATTTTGAATCTTTGCTTTCAATAACGAAATAGTTTATTCTCATAACGAAATAGTTATAACGAAATAGTTAACGAAAGAGTTATAACGAAATAGTTTATTCTAATCTCTTTATTACCTTAATTGAGATTTTTGATCAATTGACAAGTCAAAATTATCACGAAATCACGTTTGTTCGAAAAAAAGCACGTTTTTTTTT
>JAHWFP010199593.1:0-24680 GCA_023313725.1 Lithobius niger
ATTACATTATGATATGTTACGGTATGTTTGTTGTTGCATTAAAACCAAGTCATTGCGAAAAAAAACAAAAAAAACAAACTGAAATGCCTGCTTAACCTTGTCATTCTTATAAGAGGAAAATGATGAGAACTTTCTTTTCTGTTTTTTTTCTTTTTGTTGCATAAAGAGCAGCAGGGGCAGATCCAGCATTTTGCGAGTGGTGCCATCGTACCCCTTTCTAATTAACAAGTTTTCTTTGTCTCGAACTTCTCCTGACGTCCCTTCTTTAAGGGAAGAAAACGAAAAGGAAAACCGCAGTGTATTTCTTTTATTTGATAGGAGTTCTGAATTGAATTCTTGTTTTTTTAACATCAGGGTATAAAAATATACATTTTGATAATATATACTTCGATAATTTTCGTACAGCATGCCTCTTAACAAATTCTAGATCCGCTCCTAACTTAGAAAGTTATTTGTATGGCATAAACAACTAAACATGCTTGAATTTTAACAAACAATTCTATAACAAGGTGAAATTCAAATGCTGAAAGGGAGTTGGAAAATAAAGGCATTAGGCTTCTTCAGGTTAATGTCTGCGATTTTATAAGGTCACGACAGTCTGACCTAAACTTGTGTAAATTTCTTGAGTTAATTTCAGGTGGCCCAACCTCACAAGGCAGAATTTGCTCATGGCATTTTGTTTCTTGACTCAAGTCTTACTATTCCAACGTTAGCAGGCCTTCCCCTCAAACTCTCAATCAATGGCTCTAGCACAGTCGGAGTAAAGATCGATGGCAGCGCTAACATCACTGCATTCTCTAAATTCCCTCATTCCATCAATCTGAACGGGATTTTTTCTCCAAGGTATAACACTCACTTTGTTTGCCTTTCGGTATGTTTGTAATAATTCATATAATTTTGTGTTATTTTGTGTTCAGGTTCACCTTTCAATAAAAATTAATGCACACATTTTAAGTTAAAAATGAGAAAGGTTGTGTAACGTGTTAAATTGTATCGAAAATATTTAAGCTCAATATAGCTACACCACTTATTAATAATGCAGGGTGATCAGGAAAGTTAAGAAATAAACAGTACAGTTATACGCCTCACACATTAGGTGAAGATACATAATATTTCAGAGTGTATTAGTTTGGCTCCAGTTTGTCTCTATTGTGTAAGGCTTATCTGCGCAAGGTATTTACTATTATAGACAAATGCATTAAAAAAAAACATTTCATCACTTTGGTTGTGATCCAATTTGAGGCTCAGTACTACTGAAGAAAGAGTCATGAAAATTAGATGATATGGAACTTCTCGTTCTTAACTGGTGTTTTTCTGTCGGTCTTCACGGTTACTTTTGAACCCTTTGTTCCTTTATTTCAGATTTGCCACGTGCATTTTAAGCCCTCTTTTTGAATCTAAGTTCGTAAATTAAGGGTACATTCCTGCTTGTCCCTATAGCAGCCACGTGCAGATCTCCATCCGCGCATGTTACTGTCGCACCGTTTCGCGAGACTAGGCGTCATGATACAGGCCAACTGTGATAGTAGCTGTGTTCCTCGAAGAGAGGAACGCATGTACTATCTCAGTCGACCTTGGGGCTAGTAGACGAAACAGCATCCTACTGTACTACTCCTATTCCAAGATCTTTAGCATCAACCCACAAATTGAATTGGAAAGATTTTCGTATTTTAACATCACACTTTATAATGACTTTTAGGCTAGTATCTCATAATTTGTCTTCGGCAATCTAGTGGCATAAATAATTTTAATTTTTACCGCATTAATCTTTTAGATTTTTGATTTCATGGTAATTATCAGCAAATGATTAAAATTTAGTGCATGCACACATTCAGATGCAACGTCACTGTAAGGTGAATATTAGCACGTTGCTATCAAATTACTTTCCAATATTCAACAGAAAATCCCCTAGACGCCACATTTTAAAACGGATTTAACAATGGATTGACTAACGGGCAGTAAATACATCTTTGGGGCCATGCTTGATGTGGAGGATCGAGAAAAATGGCGTTCGAAGGAATGTACCTTTAATAAGATTAGTTAAGGGGCTAATGGGATTAGACTAAAAAATATCAAAATTAATCAGTCATCATCGATTCAACATCAGTAACAAAACATTAATCATTTTTCAGTAAAATTATTCAGATATAAATGTACGGTTCAATTAAAAGACTCAGAAGGCTTTACGGCTTTTGACTTCTTTCTTTTTGAAAGAGGCACAAAAGAAAACAACAGGTCCAGAAAGCAAGGCAGCGCAGGCTTAGTGGATGCACATTATATACATAGTACTATTTTTTAATTTTTTTTTTGTATTTTATTTGCCAATTTAATGCATATCACTTCACATATTCATTGAATTTCACACCCAACCAGAAGCCTGGCCCGCAAACCTGGGAATTCACCTCGCCTCACGTATTTGGTCATAAAACATTATTTCGATTTACTTTGAAAGAAACTTTGAACGAGTTGCTGAAGTTCTTGAAAGCGTTAAGATTCAGTTTAAGCAGACAGCAGCAGGGACGTTTTTATGGGGGGGGGGGGGGGGGGTGTCACCCCCCCCAAGTTTGGCCAGTTGGCAAACCAGTCAGCAAAATTACATAATTTTTGGTCAGTCGGCAAATCAGTCGGAAAAATTACATACATTTTTCGCTAGATGGAAAATTATGTCGGTTAATTTCTGGTTTACACCCCTCCAACTTTTATCCTTCCTGACGTCTCTGGACAGCAGCAGTATATTTTTTTCCCTATTTTTTTCAATTTTTTTCAATATTTACAAAATGGTTCCGTTATGGGGATGACGTTATGGAGTTGACCGTACCGTCAGTCCAAAACTTGCATTAACAGTATTGAATGTTTCGTTTAAAGATAAAATAATTTAAATAAAAATTGTCTGATTACAGCTACTTAGCTCTTAAAATCGTATACTAGCATTTACATCGTACATACTGTCTCGTAAACATTTCTGTCAACTCCGCGAAGTCAACTTCATAACAGATTTAACAGGGTTGACAAAAATGGAGTTGATCATAATGAAGTTGACATAACGACAACAAAACACAGCAAAAAAATGCCTTTCAATGGACCTAGCCACATTGCAGACAGTGGGTGCTCTAGTTGCAATTATTGCCATTTACCGAATGCTTAAGACATACTTTTAGCATGCTTACTCTATAAATGAGGTAACAAACAGAGTTGATATAGAATAAACTTACCGTATTACTGTCTGGATGAAACTTTCAAATAACGTTTCAGTGGTCAGTCAGGAGATCTTCATGAGAGCAACCATGTTTGGTGACTGAAGATTGCTGCCTCCTGGTGAGCTTTATGAGAACTAGATTTCTGATTTGCTTTTCTATGTGGATTCCAAAATTAAGTAACAGAGTTGACAAAAAAACAAGCCACCAACAATAAATAAATAATAAATAAATAAAGAATTTACTTAACTAATTGTTGTTTTTGATTTTTGAACATTTGTTTCATTGGGATTGTTATCATTTTTTTTAACGATGAATGATTTAAGTTTTCAAGCAAAAGAGAAGAGATAGATGATGTTGTGTTGTACAAAGTAGTGAGTGTGACAAAATGACTGTGTGCTCACATCACCAAAAAATAAATAAATAAATCACTAACTGATAAATTATTACTTACTCAGATTTGTCTAAGTTGACGTTTACAATGCAAGTAACTTTTATAACAAAAAGTGAAAAAAAAAAATTTTTTATTACGATTTCAGGGTTGTGACCATACTATGCACACTTTTGGTAGAATCACCCACTTTCCAGTTACTTTCCAGTGTTGGACTTCTCTACATATGGTGTCTAGGATTTATGGTTTAGAAACAAACTAAGTGGTGGTGATTAAAATAAATATGGCCTTTTCCACATTTTTAGTATGAGAATATATCTTCATAATTTTATAACAACAATTTACCAATGGGAAGCCAATAAATGGCAGCAACCAGCCAATCACGGCTCCTTAACACTGATTAAACGACCACACGGTATTTTATCAGATTAAATTGTCAGTGTCACTCCTCCATCTCGAATTAACGTTCGACTAGTTTTGTATTCTAGCTTACGCAGCATAAAGACAGTATGAAAGAACTGTATTTGGTAGGTCTAAACCAATTTCTAAACGTATACGACGTACCTGATAGTCAAGTGACACATTATTTAATGTCTCGGCGATGTGTGTTCAGTCTTTGGTTACCATAGTAACAGAAGCCAGCTTTCCACCGAAGCGCGTTACGCCGTTCTGGTTAGGCCTACTATTACTACGAGAAGCTTGGCAATCGAGGCAACCCCAGTACCGTAATATTATACGGTACTTGAATTAATAGGATATAGTGGAAAATAAATTAATAACAATTATCGTAAAACTTAGTATTATTACGGAATATTCTATTTTAAATCTATGAACAACACTTTGATTAAAAATAAAACACGTATTTACTTTCCTTGAAGCGCTATGGCAGTTGTCTGCTTTCACGACGGGTTACTTTCGGTTTCGGTTAAGTTAGTGATATATTGTTGGGGAACCAAAACTACATTACTCTATGTGATGACAGTAGAAAATGGTATTCCTACACATACTGAACGAACCAGTGCGTGCATGTTGCAACAATTTGTATGATTTCATTATTTCGTGCAAACAGAAATTGTAAATTCAAGCGAGAAACCACTACAATACAACTAGGCCGTGTTATGCAGGTTGAAGTTTTATTTTAAAGTCGATGTTTACGGGAGACGGTATATTCTCGTTTCAAATATAACTCGAGCGTAGTTTAAGTATCGATAAATTTTCTCAACCACTCGTTACAGTCCCAAGCTGATAAAAACACCTCGCGCAAGCGCTCGGTATTTTTTCAGCTTCGGAATGTACTCTTGGTTGAGAAAATTTATCGATAAAAAACTACGCTCTCGTTATATTATTACTGAAAAAAATTCCATATAATATTGTCAATGTTGGAACTTGTTTACACATAATAAAGAGAATGACTATCCTTTGTATGCTGTCGATAAATAGCAACCGATAATCAGCAGGGACAATTTCATCAAAACTAAGTTATCTTTTACTGTTTTCAGCATGTCTGTTGACATTTCAAGTACAATGGCAGTTAATCTTTTTACGGCTCAAGTCGGAGTGAAAATGGCCACATCGTTGTCCACATCTCCTCATCTGGATGGACAAATAGCCATGACCAAGGGCGAAAGTTTTACCTTCAGAGTTAATTTACCAAATAAAGATATTGACTTGTTTCGCATAAGGTTAGTAAGAAATATGTAGGTTACATCAAGTGTAACCTTACATACTTTGTGGCTGGTTTGTGTAGCTCTTGAGTTTTTGGTGTTCTTTATTAGGAAGTACATTTTGTTTTCATTGTATGTACTATATATGTATCTTTTATTTTAGTTTGTGTTATTTTATTATTATTATTATTTATTTTGAATTAATTAAATCAGTTAATTGGAGATGTGATTTTGTATGCCCATTTTAACCTTGTGTGGGATTTGGTTTGATACATTTTTTGTGGATTGGTTGTTAGAATAATGGAAGAGGGTTGGCCTGCAGTACATGGATGTTACTTGGCAACCAAGTGGAGGAAAATTTCGAATGTAGCTAACTGGTTTGACAGATTAGAATGTGCACCACTACACGGCACAAACTCCAAAAGTTTTGAGATTTACTGTGGTTGGCATCATTGTTTGAACATCAAGTGTATGTATTACAGAGTCTTTCTGACTGTTCGAACCATAGGTTTGTCAAAAAAATTACAACCTATCCCTTCCTCCCTCCGACTCAAGCCACGTTTGCTTATTAGCCTATAGAATATTAAATAGTAATACTATGCGTTTGTAGATTTGACTAAAACACGAGTGCTGTTTTACTGTTATCAAAAAATGGTGCCTTTATTTTCCAACACGATTGTGTGATTTTCAGTACCTTGTAATTGTTTCGAAAAAAGCACGAATGTATATAGACTTTCGTAGTGCTCAGTGCCTTTACCCCCAAAATGGCGACCTTAATTCTTGCGTGAATGAGGCACCTTGTCAAGCGTTTGGCAAAGTAAGCCTAATTGTATTTTTTAATCGAGATCATGTTTTGCCACAATGGATATTTGTTTTTATTAACTGCGTTTTTTTTTTTTAATTTGTTACAAGTAGGAGAGCTCTAACACTAATACTCTCAAAGACGGGATGACAATGAATGCAACGCTACTAATTCACTCAATGTTACCACATCATTAAAGAAAAAAATTCTCTATTTTTAATCAACGCAGCACTACTTTCGCCCATTTTCATGCCACCGATTTAATTGTAATATGAAGCAGGATTGATCAATTCTGGAGACATCTGCAAACGAAATGTAAAGTTTGATATGGTAGATCACTAATTGCTAAACGCATAGCGGTTTACAATGAAAAATTCCAGTTCAAATAATTATTTGTCGATCAGCATGAAGTTGAAGATACAATTTGGAGTAGGCTATAAAGTGAGCTTCGCTGCCAGTAATGGTAATGGTCATGGCAAGTGTTGCGCACCTTGTCCTTTTGTTTTGCCATAAACTGTTCTTCTATAAAGTAATAAAATCAACTGCTACCTAACTTTTTTTTTATCTCCTGACTATTTCGTTTTATACAAATTCCATTGACAATGCCAGTTCGCTGCAATAAGGAAAAAGTGCTCGCTAAAGTTAGTAAAACTGTACCCCAAAAACGGTACGTGTGAAGAGCAGCTGAACCACGGTTTTCTGATCAGTGTTTTCAGGTAAATCCAAAGATGCTAACCGAAAAGCTACGGCTGAACTTAGTTTCAGCGGTACCAACTGAGAAAGAATTAGCTGCTGAAAAATCTCTTTAAGAAATGCATGAATCCAAATAATCACAAAATCAAGGATGATGAGGTCTCTTCTTTTAGGGTACTTACTGGGAGGTTGGCGCTTTCCTTAAGATCGCCATCACGTCCTATTCTATTACGTTCTAAGGATCTGTATGCAAAGCCTTCCATGTGGAAGGTGCAACAAGCTGATTAGTTTGAACTGCATAAACTCTTCTATTTCCCTCTCTCTCTTTTTTATTTTTTTATTATAATTATGTACATGGTAAGTAAACCGCTTGATTCAGCTTGAGTCATTTTGGTAGAATGACAATTAAATAATTTTTTTTGATATTATTTTGTTAACTGGCTTTGCTATAGTTTTATGTGGAGTAAGGAAAGCAGATGGGGAATTAACCAAACAGATAACTACAGATGCCACTGGATATACCGTTAGTTATACTAATTCCATTACTAATATCATTAATACTAATAGCTTACACAAAATACAAAGGTGTTTGCTGATAATAGCATGAAAGTTCTGAATGAAAGTGACTTGCAATTCTATTACTTTGGTTGTAGTGCATTTCAAGATTTCGCATGTATAATGCATTTTGAGCTAGAAATATCTGGTGCATTTGGTAAAAACTGGCAGATAATAAGTCCATCGTGTGCGGTTCTGCCAACCCTTTCTAAAGCAAGACCAATGTAGTAACTGTGTTGTTCTAGTAAGAATTTCCATGTTTTTTCTCTTAACATACTTTATATTTTTAGGAGCGCATACTACGTAATGCAACACAACAAAGAAGTTGTTCCCCTTCCATCAGTTGCATCTCCCGAAAGTGTCAACGTTTGTACCAAAAATGTAAAGTCAATTGCAGGTGTTGCTATCTGTTTATATGCCAGCACACCTCACATCTTTAGCCCTTTGGCCCTCCTGACGGACTCAGTCGATGCACGCGTCACACTGAAGAAAACTGATGCCACTCTTGAAGGATTTCTGTTTGAAGGAACTAATAAAAAAGTTTGGGTAGGGCCTGAATTGTCTTAAATGAAAATACCATGTTCATAGCGCATATTAAGTTTAGTAAGATTTTTCTTGTGCCGTGCCCTCTATTTAATAAGCACAGCTGAAAAAAAAAATATCCCTGAGTGCAGTGCAAGCTTTGTGAGGGATCCCCAGGGACTTTGAACAAAGTAAGCGAGTGCAACTCAGTGGTCAGCGTCCTCATCTTTCAACCACATTAATGCTGGATCGAATCTCGCGACTCGTCCAACTATCACATGGGATTAAATAAATACACACAAATCGCTATAAATTATAAAGAGGAAAACAAGCCAAACAATGAAAACCATACACTAGAAATAGCAGAGTACAGTATGCCACTGTCATGCACTTACATTTCATCGGCGTGGCTTGACCTGCCGAACTGGCAACCCATTCCGCCTCCAGATCACTGACATAATGCTTTTATTTATATCCCCACTCCTCCAGTGACAAATTGGTAAAGGGATTTGATGGTGTTCTGGGATTTATTGGGTTGCCACTTAAAATCTGGGCCATGCCACTCCGATAAACCTAAGGGCATAAAGGTGGCTTAATGTACTATGTTATTTCTAGTGTATGATTTGTGCTGTTTGGCTTGTTTTCGTCTTTCCTTGTATCACAAGGGAATTGAACTGAAAGGGAAAACAGTTAACTCACACACGATTCGATCTCAGGTCCTCTTAGCATGAAGGCCATGATTCTATCCACTTGGATTGATCGCTTTGTTAGGATTCCTGGAATCCTCACAAAGCTCACTTTCATCGCTGGACTTAGTTATTTTCATTCTGTCAGGTGACCGCGCCAGGGCACAAAGGCATGACACAGTACAAGCCTTAAATTAGGTGCTAACTGGCAAAAGTGAAAGAGTGGAGCCTGTATGAACTGGTATTTGACCAAATCATGATATTCACTTGACCCATTCCTTTGTAGCCAATGTATTAATATAAAAGTTCAATCATTACCTAGACTCTTTCAAGCTTTTAGATTCACACGCAAACAATTTACTGACTTAGCTGTCAGTACTTGAAACTCACACAATTAAAAAAATACTGAAGGTATTTATAAGGTGGTACAAATCCCAATGTTAGTGCTGTATGCCATCACATACTGACAGAAAGCCTTAATACAATCCAAAACTTGTTATTCCTTATGGAACTTCTAATAAGCTGCTATTAAAAATGAAAAGGTTAACACTACTTAAAATAAGTTTTTACCATCCTAAAATACTTACCTTCAGTATGTGCTGAAATTGCTTGTTTTTGCTATTTTATGCCCGAAATTAATTTAAAACCATTAAATTCTAATTTAAATCTTATAATAATATAATAATATAATAATATAGGTTTGTTGCAAACGCAACCGGAGCGGCAAGGACCGGGTCGTCACTAACTGCCGTCCGATGTTAAAACTAAAAAAACTAAAAAATTTCAAATTATAAAAGTTTGACAGTGAAAAGTTTAAAACAAGGACGATGACTCGGCTGCAGTGGAAGGGTTGAAGGTATGGGGCTGGGGTCACGAATGCCTTACCACCAAGGTTAGACCTACCAGGGACGACAATGGTCCCCGATGGCATCGCCAAACGTGAGGGACAAGTGCAGGGAAAAGCCGGGTAACGCTGTCAATGTTTCTTTAAAAATAAAAAAATAAATATAAATAAAAAATATATAAAATGCATCGTAGATAATAAAAATAATAAAACAATGAAATGCATGAAATTGGTGTAGTGAAAGTTAAAAACTGAAGTGGGAAGTAAGACTAGAGCTACATACAATTTAAAAAAGATGTGTATAATAATAATAATAATAATAATAATATTCATTTGCACAATAGCAAAGGGCTGGGTAGAGCATTTCACTTATAACAAACTAGCTCAGATCACAAATTAATTTGTTATTTAGATTAGTGTAGCTAATCACCTGCTAGGAGCACTGTGCTAGTACTCCGTAATAATACAAGCATAGCATCGATCTTGTCTTACCACTTTGAACCTTTAAGTTTCATACAGGAAACCTCCGGGTTCTGCGAAGCGGAGAGGTAAAATGAATTGTACTGAAGGTAAGTATTTTAGGATAGTACAAACTAATTTTAAAGCAATGTTAAAATTGTCGTTTCTTACTATCTGAAAAATACTAACCTTCAGTATGTGCTGATTTTGTCCTACTGGCAGAAGGTCAGCAAGTACCCGGCTAAACTTTTTCATTAACCACTTTTCACACATTATACTTTTCAAAGCATCATATTTTTTTATGAAACTTTACAGAATGTTACCCACCTTATCGGATGCTTCATTCTTTCTTTAGGCAGTTGATCATTGAATTACTGTCTGATTCTACTGCCCACAGCTATGTGGTCTTTCATTGTTTCTGTACCTTTTGAAGCACTAATGTCTGTGAGGTAGTGTGATATAAAGGTATTTTTATTGTTCCAAGAATATGCTGCAACCACTTCGTCGAGTGGTGTTCGACTGCCTTATGCCCATGAAGCTGCTTGTGCTCTTAGTTCGTGAACCCCCACGTCACTTGTAACATCTAGGGGTTTTGGCCCTAGTTTGTAAGCACGTTTTATCACCTGACATATCCATTTCTTTAATTTAAACGGCGTCATAGGGAGTGTAATTATCTCTCCAGTGTGTTTGTCCACTAGTAGAATGGGACGCACTTGCCTTTCTTGTGTGTGTTGTTTAGTTTTTGGGAATTCAGTCCTTTTTGTTGTCTGTTACTCTTGCTGGACTTCAGAATCTTATCGCTCCATTTTCGAGTAGCTTGTGAACTTCCTTCTCTAGGTTTTCGTTGAAAGGAATGTTCTTTATCCAGAGGGCAGGTTCTTTCGAAAAAGACCGGATTGATAGGAATGTATCCCTTTGAAATTATTGAAATCATATAGGTGTCAGAGGTGATTTGCTTCCATGTCGACTTATGATGCTTCAACCTTTCCCCACTCTTGTCGGTGAGGAGGGGAGGGTTGTTCTTTGTTTGTGTCTGTATCATGACCCTCTTCCTATTCCTCGAATGGATCCTCTGCAACTTCGAAAAGATCCATTGCGCCTTGCTCTTGGGAGGAAAAATGCGTTGCCAGGAAATGGTAATTGGAAGCAGTTCTTTTCGTTGTTTTGAGGTTTCTTTATTTGTTTTTCCGACTTTTCTTCTTTGTTTTGTAATCCATAGTTCTGACAATAATAGCCTTCTTTTTGTTGGAGTTGTTGCTGGGGATTCTTTGGAGCTGTTGTGGTTTTTGCTTTGTTTCTGAGCTCTGGTGCATGATCAAGTAGTTGGCCATTGAAGAACTCTTCTGAGTTGTGAATGGGGCGTAAATGCAGCTGACCAATCACCTCGGTTGGAGGGTTCACAGCAGTTTCTAGAACGGCGTCACTTCTACGAAAGACCATGTTGAGTAGAAGTTTAGAACTCCAATTAAAACTGACCTTATGGAAAAATGAAGCATGTTTCATAAGGTTCTTGCAATCTTCGAGAATGGGGATTTTGGCAAGTTCGATTTGTTCAGCATCATGAGGTTTGAGAGTGACGGTGGTGGCGGAATATGCCAGGTTGGCGTAAGAACTTGCACGAATGCTGCTGCGACGGAATGATTCATCTTCTTCAAAAAAGGATTAAGGAATGGAGATAAGAAAGGGCATATTTAATATCGAATCCATCTCCATACTTTAGTGAGTTCTGTTGTATTTGGCTGCCTCAAACGTTTCGTAGCTCCATTAAGAACTAGCCCCTCTTCCAGTTGAACATTTTAGGGTTTTGAGGTGGAGGAGGTTTCGAGACAAGATGGGTTTGTGTCCCTTTCTTGTTTTGCTTTCATTGTTGTGGAGCTGTTTGAAAGCAACCTGCGAGTGAGTGAGGTGGAAGGGATCTGAGTGAGCTCCCCCAGAGTTGGTGAGGGTGTCCAGTGGCAGGTCATCGGGTTGTTTTTTTTAGGTAGAATTTGGAATCTTTAAGATTCCTGTAGAGTGAACCCGAAAATTCTTCCTAAGAAACGAATTCTGGGCCTTCGTTGAAAATGTTGGTTTAGTTTTTGGCTTTTTCTCCTTTTTTCCTTAGGTTTTGAAAACCTCATCTGCACGCTGAAACAATGGATCGTTGGGTCTGTTACTTTTCCTTTCAAAACGATCATCATCATAATAATGATAATAACAGGACTTCTGTTTAGAACGCCTTTATACAGATGTTTCCTTTCTTTTTTCTGGCACTTCGGTGTTTTGTCGTTTAGGTGAGGAGGGAAATTTGGCGATTCGGAGATATGGTTCAGTGATTCAGCGTTTTGGCGAAATGGCGATACGATATTTAGGTGAGTCATTAACATTTACTTCATTTCCGTAGGTCTGTTGATTTCCTTTTCGAAAAAATGTCACTTTTCTGTTTCGGTGATTTGGTGATTCGTCTTTTAGGGAAAACATCGGTTCGGCAATTCAGCATTTCGGTGATTTTACAATTTGCCGATTTTGTCGTTTTTAGATTTGCCTACTAAACTGTGCAGTAGTTAGATTTACAGATAGATTCGCCTGTTTCTCCATTAATCAGAAGATTCAATTTGCTTTGTAATGTTTTGATGCTATTAGCAGTTCTTCTGTTGAAGGAATATAATTTTTCTGGTTTAATCCCTCGTTTCCTTATTGACCTTGCCGCGGTCAGAAAACGATTGGGAAAGGCTAGACCCTCAAACACATTTTAGGGGATCGTTCATCGTGGGTTTTTTGGTGTTTTTATTGTTAACATCTTTTTTTAATTTCCTTTAACACCTATCTGCCCACCTCTGGTTCTGATTTTGGGTCCATTTGGCGGGCAACACCTTATCCTCATACAGTGCCGGATGTATGGGAGCGTCTTTCACGGAATGTTGCCCCAACTCCTTGGTTGGAGAACCCTTGATTTTATCAAAAAAATTATGGGAATGAGGATTGTTCATGACACAGTCTTTTGGACGTTTTATTTTCAAAGGATCGTTATGTTTTGACTTGGAAAAAGAGCAATGGGGTTCTTTATTTTGGCACACCTATTCCTGCTCGCAATCCTTACTTGATCCAGGACGGTTAGCATCCGTGTCACCGGATAGTGCTAGTGACTGGTGTGAAGAGCTATGGTCAGATTTGGAGCTCTCCGCTGCGATAGATGAAGCAAAATCGAAAAACTTTTTCTCGAAAGCATCAAACCTGTGTCAAATTTGAATTGACCTCAGTGGAGAATTCTGCCTTCATAATGTCTATGGTAACATTAATGTCTGATTTCGTAGCTTTTCACGCCTCCGAATGACGATCTGTTTGTTGCTGGCCTTTAGTGGAGTAGAATCTCCGGACAGCAAAGAATGACATAACGATTCGCCTAAGTTCATCTTGTCGTCTGCTTTCGCTGCCGGCATAGTTCCATTGGCAATCGTTTCTTCAGAAAGGAAAATTTCGGGAACAGTTAAATCAACACTCATTTTTTTCAAGACGCATGTCCAATGCAGTATTTTTAATGTTTTGCACAGGTGAGGATAAATCAGCAGAGGTAGAACGATCATGCTTAGCTTGTAATAGTAACTTTCGTTTAGCCGAACGTTTCTAAGTACCGGTACGTAAAAAATTGTTCACAATACCATTATCGTTAAGATTACAAATCTCACATCTTCAAAGTCACACTTTCTACATTTTCTACATGCAGGATGGAGATCGCCAGGAGTTTTTTTACAGGTACACTAGGTGAAGTTAACGGAGGTCAGAAGTTCACGCAAGTTCTTTATCCATTGTAATGAACCGGCGATAGCCATAGTAAAAATAGCAACAAGCGACACCAGTGCCCGAAGCAATATGATAAGATGGATGCTATGCTCATATCGTTATGGAATACAAGTGCAGTTCTCCTAGCGGTGATTAGCTAAACTAAAGCTAAATAAGATTAAATCAGAATTTAATGATTTAAAATTTGTTTCGGATAAAATAGCAAAAATAAGTGATTTTAACACATATGTACTGTAGGTTAGCATTTTGCAGATAGTGAGAAGCTATTGTTTTCAACAATTCGTTCTAAGAAAGACCAGTAAATAATTTAGTTGTAGTGGTTGGTTACACAACTGTTTGAAAACGGCACATCATGTCTTTCTATTTTTCATTTTTGAAAGTTCAAGAGCAAGTTGTTTCTTTCTTGAGCTCATTTTCCCTCTCACGCAGAAATAGGTTTTGCACCATTTACATACTTTTGAATAAATGTAGCAAAACTGCATCACGTGATAGAAAACCGAAAAAGGAATGCATTGGAACATAGACTGAGGTACACGGAGGTTTTTTAAGTCGCTTTATCTTACATCGGTGTAGGTTACGTCGATGTAGTGCTTAGAGCACTTTCAGAACGTCCATGTAACCACCTAAAACCACTTTCAAGTCGCTTTATCTCCTTCCACCTCGTAACATCGATGTAAGGAGTTGAAGCACTTTAACAATTGTGTACCCACCTAAAGCCAATTTTCTCAGTTGCTCTAAAGACTACTTTCCTTTGATTGGTTGAAACAAGTGCGCTTAAACGTCACGAAGCTAGGGTGGAACCTGTCACTTCCTTAAAACGAAGTCGAAAGCCCAGCTAGTTGAATGGGGACATGGGAATAGAGAGGGTTTGGTGGTGGGGATTAAATAAACACGACGTTACATCGACTTAGCAGAAACTTCTGTGTACCCGTTGTCATTTTAACTCACTCCAACTTGAATGTCCGTGTAACCACCTCTCTTCCAAAGTGACGTGAGTTCAAGTCGATGTAAGGTAAAGCGACGTAAGTTAAAGCGACTTAAGAAACCTCCGTGTACTCTCGGTCATATGCGTACATATGACCTAATATCGCAAAACTGATTTACATAGGAAATCCAACATGGAAGGAGCACCTTTATTGGGAGGAAAATAAGACGTTCTGCTTATTGGTGATGAGTATAGGTGTAGAGAAAGGGTACCCGAGTTGGTGACATAAAGTTAAAACTGGCTCAATATGTCTGTTTCAGGATGCTGATGGTCGCTTGAATTTTATCAAAATGAATTTGGCATTTAAAGCACCTGGTTCCACACTCATTGATGAACGTTCTGCAAGTTTTATTTTTAGCAGACCAGACAACACAGTCGATTTTCATTTACAGGCACCAAAAATAGCTGTCAAAGTTTCAGGTAAGAAATCGAACCATATAGTTACGCACTTGGTAAAGCATCCTGATGCCATCCCATGAAACACATTGAAACCTCAGTTAGTGACAGTTACAGGGGATTATATTACATACACTCCACACCGAATTCACTTTTTTTGCACTTAGTTAAGCATCCTGATGCCATCCCACAGATCACATTGAAATAGGATAAGAAGGCAAGCCAATTTAAGTGAATAGAAATCAATTGCAAACTTGGTAACATCCCACATTTACACCCGCTAACACAACTCGCAGCATGGGATTAATACAAGAAGAAAACACAACCAACAACTAGGTTATGATTATCGGAGAATTAAGGTAGGAGATCTCGACATGTTTGTATGGGTGTGTTTGTTCTATTGTGCAGAAGTGAACAACAATTTATTCACAATGAAGACCATAACCCAGCTCTGCCTTGATAAAATGTCATAGTTGTGTGTAAATGTTATATTCTGTATGTTTGATATTTTTATATTTTGTTTTAGGCTCCATCGTTGATTCCGGCCCTGTAAAACTCTTCAATGTGACTGCTAATTTGAATTCGAAGCAGTATGGCATGTCTGGTCAAGTGACAGTTGATGTCCAAGATGATCGCACAATTTACGGTGCTGATGTTCATGCGTCAACCCCTAGTGGTCAAACGTCACTTTTGACTGGATTTGTTTTGATAATTCACGGCCGAAGCATAGAAATTGATTTCCGAACAACAAAGCCTGAGAATTCACCCACGTCACTGAAGGGTGAGAAACTAATAGCAACATAAATATTTGGTAGTTGATATGCATGTTTTCAATTTACTACTGATTTTGTTGCAGTATCGCTCAAAGATTCTTCGCAACATGGAGCAAAGCACTTTGAAAGTGACCTCGTTCTTGTTCTTCATAGTTTCAACTTATCAGTTGTTGGAGATGTTATAGCAATTAACAAGGAAATGAATTTGGGATTTCATGCGACGTATGTTTTGGACTCTTTAAGTGCTGAGAAGCAGCTCAATTTTTCAAGCAAGGTAAGGTTTGCAGGTATTTTCGTGCAACTTTTGGTTGTTCTTTATGTTTATGACATCTTATGCTTGTGATGTCTGTGCATTCATGTTTGCGTACTTGCCGAGTTCATATTTCTTGGCCTTTTTGTTGCCATTCTCCAGTAACTTTTGGTTGTTCTTTAACGCTTGTCTTTTGACATTGTACAACTAGCTGAAGTACATAGTACAATGGGGAATGTCAACTTTAACTCACCATTAACGATTTAACGGACAAAATTGTTGTAAACTACAAATGGCATTCTAAATATGCAGTCAGTGACAAAGACGATCAATTCGATTTGAAATTTGAAGGAAGTAAATTAGCTAAGTCACAGCAACAATGTGGGTATAAACTCAAATCTAATGAATTTGCTACACGATTAGTTGTCCTGCATGATGGCCACTACATGAACTTAGCCCTTGGTGGGCACCTCCATTGGGCAACACCCGTGATATTCAGCATGTATGACATGTACGATTTCTGTTGCTCGCTTATTTATGATGTACCTTCACTTGTATTTTCACATTTGTACACTTTTCAAGGCAAGTTCATTTTTCTTGCGCATATGTGGCACAAACAAAACAAAAAAACATGCATTTAAAATGTATGCAGTGCATGAATCGGATTGGTTACTACTTCTTTCCAAGTACCAGTGTCTTGAAGCTGATGGACATGTCAGCAGACTCGTGAGCTCTATGTTTGTTTAAGTTGATTCACTGTGTTTTACAGAGTGCTGCACACTCATCAACTTTGAAATAACATGTTGGTGTGCCTAAATCCCAGTCATGTAACATGCATCTAGGACCTGATGGTACTCGTAACTCGGTAAATCATTGGGTTTCTGGTTTTTTTTTGGCAAAGGGTTGTATCTTTCTCTTATGAAGCCTTCCACAAAAAAACTGCCTTCACTCCAGCACTCTTATCTTCCTGAGGCCTAGTTCAGCAACAGAAATTGTCAATATTATGAAGACTATATCTGGTAATTCTGCACCTGGTATTTCACCCAAACTTCCTGGGCAATTTTCCTGAAGAGTTAATAGCTAAAGTCACTCCAATTTACAAAGATGGTTCCCGTACTGATGTTAGTAATTATAGGCCGATGTCTGTGTTTCCGTACTTCTCAAAAATCTTTGAAAGTGTTATGTATAATAGACTAATAACTTTTTTTAGAAAAACACAAATTATTGGTTGATGAACAGTTTGGCTTTCGGCATAAGCGCTCAAAACAGCTTGCTCTCACAAGATTGATTGATGCTGCTATCAAAGCTGTAGAAAATCAGGAATTTTTCATTGCTATTTTTTTAGACCTCAAAAAAGCTTTTGACACTATTGATCACAATATCTTATTAGCCAAATTATACTTCTATGGAATACGGGGTGTTGCACATTCTTGGATTAAAAGCTATTTAACCAGTAGAAAACAACTTGTTAATATCTGCAACACCCACAGCGACCAAAAAAGCATTACTTGTAGTGCTCCCCAAGGATCGATTCTTGGCCCACTTTTGTTTATTCTTTACATAAATTATATTACTCAGGTATCTGATATTATTAAATAAGTTTTGTTTGCTGATGACACCACAACACATGCAGCCAATAGAAATCTCAATGAGTTACAATGTACTATTAACAACGAACTTGCAAAAGTTACAACTTGGCTTCTCGAAAACAAGCTAACTTTAAACTTTTCAAAAACGAATTATATGGTTATATGTCCTCGGCAACGTCGTTATGATAAAACACAACTAAACATTAGTCTTCAAGGTGTACAGTTAAAACAAGCAAGTCATGTGAAGTTCCTTGGAGTTACCATTGATGACCATTTATCATGGAACGAGCATATCAGACAATTACGAAGCAAGCTGTCGCGGAGTGTTGGTATCTTAAGGCATTTGAAACAATACCTAAACTCTCGAACACTCTTGATGTTGTACAATTCATTTATCTTGCCTTATTTTAATTATTGTAGCGTTGTCTGGAGCAACACTTCCCAGAGTACCCTTCATAGGCTTCATTTAATTCAGAAAACAGCAGTTAGAATATTGACCTTTGCCAGACGCTTTGACCATACAACTCCACTCTTCATTGCACAGAAGATTCTACCAGTTTGCAAACTTATGGCATATAGTCAAATTATTTTCACGTACAAAACCCTGAAAAAACTTATACCATACAAATTTGAGGAAACTTTATACAATTATAATCTCCATAATCACCAGACCCGGACAGCCGGAATGCTTCATGTGGCGTACCACAGAACCAAACTATCACAGTGCAACTATGGCAACAGGGCCATGCGCCAATGGGATATGTTACCTGAGCACCTAAAGCAATTGTCATCCCTGCATTCGTTCAAATCTAACTTAAAGAAGACACTTTTGGAAGAGCTACTATTAAGTAATTTAACTTGATTTCAACCCCTCCCCCATATGTGCTGAGACCAACCTTCATGTGTTTATTTTTACTTGCTACTAATTTTTAGATTTTTTTACTTTTATTTCTGATAACTAAATTTTTTTATGTACTTATTTTTACCTGTACCTGGGATTGATAAGACTATTTGTCTTTATATTCTTGTAGTTGTTTCATTTTCTTATGTGTAATAAACCCCTTTACTACTTACTACTAGTTACTCTGGCCAAGGGTTGACAATGGTGCAACTAGGGTTTCTGTCACTTAATGAATGTACGAGCTTTCTATAGTGTAAACTAGTATGAATAAGACAAGAAACACAAGGAATGTATAGCTCTGTTTAAACAAATGTGATAACTATTGTGTAACGTTTGTGTGTACATCACTGCATTGAGCAAACGTCGGTAAACTGTGTACTGTGCTGTCACAGGTTTTGCCCCTAAGTATCCTCTATTAACATTTTCATGCAAGCACGTATAATGTGTGCATTTTATGAATATGATCTTTTATTTTTTTTTGTTTTTCTAGTTTTCCAAGCTGTCAACAACTAAAAGTGTCAAGTTGTCGGCCGTTAGTGAACTGCGAAGTTCTCAGTGGCCTGAAGCCAGTGTTACAGTGACTTGGGTCTGCCAACGCTTCCCCGAATATCTAGACAACATAATCCACATGAAATATGGCACTGATCCCACGCAGGAAGTTAACATTGCTCAAACCTGGAAAAGTCAAGGATCTTGGTTTGCTGGACTGACAGCTTCGGGGACTCTATTAATCAGCCATAATGATTCTCCAAAACCATTTTATGAAATAGCATTCGGGGCACAAACAGAGCCTAGGAAATCGGCTAACTTCAATTTAGTTACTCATTTGAAATCTGTAAAACAATTTGAGAGTAAAATTCTTCTACTGAATTTCACCAGTCACCTCATGAATTATAAAGCACTGCTGCAAATCGAAACCCCGAATCGTGTAATTGAATTGAAAGAAGTACTCATTGAGAAGAATAAGCAGGAATATCATGGTGATGTCTATTTCCAGTGGCAAAAAGGTCGCCATTCTTCTCTGTCCTACATACACAAAGATCAGAGCAGTAAGTATGTGTTCTCACATGAGCTGGAAATAAATCTGTCAAAGTTCGACACAGAACTTCCTCTGAAGATAATGGCAGCACTTCATGTTCAAAACAGGAGTTACGAATTCTCCAACAGCGTAGAAAAAGATGGCTTACAGTTGTATTCAGTGAATGGCAACTATCGCCAACCAAATCGTGAAAGTACAATGGGTAGTGCAAAAGTTCACCTGCCATGGTTAAAGGGAGAAGTTGAAATGCACAATAAACCTCATTTTAAGGCAGGAAATGTGAACATAGACTTTATTGGGCAGCGTAATATTGTGGGCTCGTACAAAATTGAAAACATGAATGAACAGGCTGATTTTATTGTGGAAGTTCAGTGGGATGCAAAACACAATCCAAACAAAAAAATAAGAGCTGTCATTAATGTGAAGGGACCAGGCATTCATAGAAAAGCAGACGTGGCCTTTTTGCTCGAAACACCGATTAGAAATTTTAATGGGATTATTAGTTATGACTTGCCACCCATATTTTGGAATGGTAAGCACTTTGTGAGCGGAAAAATTGAGTATGCTCCTGGTCGTGAAGCTTCTTGCTCATTTGCATTTGACATTGCGCAACTAGCTGAAGAATATAGTACAATGGGGAATGTCATCTTTAACTCACCATTGACGGACAAAATTGTTGTAAGCTACAAAAGGTATTCGAAATATGCAGTCAGTGACAAAGATGAGCAATTCGATTTGAAACTTGAAGGAAGTAAATTAGCTAAGTCACAGCTACGATGTGGGTATAAACTCAAATCTAACGAGTTTGCTACACGATTAGATGTCTTACATGATGCCCACTACGTGAACTTTGCTCTTGGTGGGGAGCTCCATTGGGAAACAGATCATCAAGAAGTTTTAGGTGGCATTAGTTTTCATAGTTCTTTGCCATATCTAAAACAGGCAGTGTTAGAATTTGTTGTTGGCCAAGTGTATAAAGTTGGAGAGCGTCGTATTTTCCACACATCTACCGTAAAGTGGGATGACAAAATATCACGTGTGAATGTGGATTGGGTGTACAGGATACTGCCAAATGGGATAATGTGGATGGCTTCAAGCAATGTCACACTGCCACAGTTTCATGGACACCCCCGAGGAATTACAGTGCAGTTAATAAAGAGAGCCCAGCCCTTCCGGTATTTTGTTCAAATTGATACTATCTTTGATAATAACAGACGTATATCAAGTATTGATCTACAACACAATAAAACAAGAAGCGATAGGAGGATACAACTAAGCTTACCATTTACAGACATCCTACCATTTATTCTGACAATCTGCGAAATTAACAGTGACTTCAATGTATCAAAAGCTATTTCATTCAAATGGACTAAAGACAAAGAAATTGCTTGGAATAGTGAACGCCTTTGGTCCCCTAATACAACAGCAGTCAGAATTAACTTCAAGTCACCTTTTGAATATTTGACAGCAATTTCTGTACAAGGTTCACGATCTAGAATAAATTTACAAAAAGATAAAGTGATTATTCTCATTGGTATTGGTCTAGATAAAGTACATTCTCTCAACCTGACAATCGATTTTTTTAACCCCGATAAAGGATTTGATGCAACATTTTCAATAAACAGTGTAGTTGAAATATATCGTCAGTTGTCAGCTACAGCAACTCAGACTCTTAATGATGGAACACGAACTACTACAATCAAGTTTATTATTGGAGATGTCGTCTGTAAAACTACATTAATCGTAGAATATCTACCAGATGGATTTCTTTTGACTGGTGATTTAAAGTTGAACGATGAAGAACTGATAAGGGGATCCTTAACAAAAGCTGAGAAAAATGCTCTTGAAGCTGGAGTGCAAACAACAACATACCATTTGATATTGAATGGCCTCCAGATAACTGTTGATAGTGAAGCAACAATAACAAGCTCTAATCCAGGACATGATTGGACAGTGAAAACATGTTTCTTACCTCAAGCAGATTATTGCTCGTATTTACAGCTTCGCGTTTTTCATGCATTTGATCACCTTCACCGACGCACAACTAAAGAATGGTTGTTGAAAAGTACTATTTCAAACTCGGACCAAAAACGCACCAGTGGCTTCCACACCACTCTAGTCACTGATCCATCACTGATCCACCATGATGCCAAATTGTTGTGGGATGAAGAAGAACGTCTCTTCATTGCTTACAATTTTGTTGTTGCCAAGCAAGAAGGGGGACAGAATGCAGGTAACAAGTTGAGATACAGTAATGATGTTGCATGATAATACCAGGTGCATGAAATAAGCCAGTCGGCAGGGACGGACTGGCAATAGTGCCCCAACGGCCATTGGCCGGTGGGCCAACTGGCTGGGGGGGCCACTCGAGTCAAGTTTTTTTTTTAAGTTTTATGGTAGTAAAAAAAATTACTACTTTCTTTTTGGTGGGAAAAGGTTTTGCCCTTTTATTATAAAAATTTTTTTTGTACGAAAATGGAAGTGGGCTGGGGGGGAGATAATCGTAATGCTACGCTCACGTGGCTCATTCACGGCTTTTCTGCTGCAAAGCGCGGGGCTGCTGACTCTGTTTCGGCTAACTGGCCGGCATGGGTCGGCGTGGGGGTGCCCGGCCCCCCCCCCCGCGAAAAAAACCCAAAGATCCCTTTAAACAAGGAAAAAAAAAAATGAAAAGGGAGCTTCTCGATTTCAAATGTGAACGCTTTTCTCCAACACACCTCAAGTTCTTGTGGACAAAACTGAATAAATGGTTTCGCCATTTTTTAATCTTTCGACACCCCAATTTTTTTTTAAAACTGGAGCATGTTGTTGCTTTAAAATGTGGAAGTTTTGGCAATAATACGTCTAGGCCTAGTCGTATAGGATAAAACTGAGTAAAGGATTTCTCAATTTTCACCTTTTGATAGTCCATTAAAAAAAGAATTTTCTGCCTCCGGCAGCTGGCACTACTCCTACTGCCCATACTTCAACATATCAGTTCATCGTTAATCATTACAGCCTAAAAGTATAAAATGCCAATCCCCAATCGTCAATAGCTAGCTTGTTGATTGCTTGATTGTTTAGATAATTCTAAACTGAACTCAGTTTAATTTAATTTGGAAAGAAAATGTCTAAAAAACATGATGTAGTCACAATTAAATTTTACGATACCTGCCATCCTGAACAACAACTAAGAAAAATCAGAAAAATTTGCTCCGTTACGCTATTTTAGTGCTCGCTGGAGGCCAGAAACAGGTACTAAAATAGCGTAAAATGCTTCAGCTCCCGGGGCTCTGCCCCGGGCTCCACTGGGGGAGCTCTCACCGCTCCCCAGACTCCCTACCTGAGGTTTACGGGACCGTAGCGACAGCCCCCCTCCGTAGTAGTGCCCCCTTACAGATCTGGGATTCTGTGCCTTTTGGTTGCCAGTCCGCCTTTGCAAACTATACTTGCAATATTGGTACTAATAGCTTCAAAACCTTGTAAACGCTCATATCATGCGGGTCTGAGAAGCTGAGGCTTTTTTTTTTTAGAATGTTGACTGCTGAAAGTGTCATTTCGAGGTTCAAAAATTACTTTTTCTTCCAGTTTGGTCAGTGTTTTATCGTGACGCGACACGGGGCACGTCATACTTTTTAAATCACCCCGCATAGTCATTAGTCAGGCCCCTCAATTTAGACAAGGATTTTACTGATACATAATATAACAACACTACTTCCTTTTTTATTTTTTGAGATTTTGTTTTAGCCCTCTGACTCAAAGCAAAATCCATACGGTGTATGCTACTTCTAAAAAAAAAAAAAAAAAAAAAAAAACCGCTACAGAAACAACGTGAAATTTGTAAAAAAAAAATAGTATGAATGCATGCATTATCGTTTTGACGTTTGGTGTTGCGTAAAGGAAAAAGTTGCTTAAGAACTATTTATATGAGCTACTTCTGAGAAACCATTTCGACTATTGTACGTACATCCGGTAGAACTTGTTAAATGAACAAAATACGAATAAATAATTTACTTCAAAATTTGGTGTAAAACGGCTTCAGGCCACGTGGGAAACAATATATTATTTTCTTTTATTGCTTGGTGTGGGGGGGGGGGGGGGCGCAGGGGTGTGTGAAGAGAAACCGTTATCATTCGTGAAGTAAAAAAAGTCAGAAAAATGTAGCAATTCTCTGTAGAACATTGGACAGTTTTTGTGTTTGAAGACATTTGTTTTATGAAACTTGGGATAGGGAGCCATTTTTTGGGCCGGGCCGGTGGGCCAAGTTGCTGCCAGTCCGCCCCTGCCAGTCGGCATGTCGTGACACTGTAGGAACAGTTATCTAGATTAGTTTCTTTAATGTCAGATAAAGAAACCCATCTAGTTACAGGTATTCGTTTTTTAGCCTTCTGTACAGCCGTACCGGCTGAGAAGACTATTGCAACGACTTTGTCCGTCCGTCCGTCGCTTTTTTCAACTTTGCAACGGTACGAGATATTGACGACCATTGTTTACAACGTTAGATTCAGTGTGAGAAGTTAGTTAAATAACATGGCAAATTAAAACATTGTTACTTCCTTATAGCTAATAGAATTCTTCGACGTAACTAAATTAAATAATAACATTTGATCGTCGAATTAAAATCCTAAGGTAACACTCAACAAAAACAAATGGATTTTTAGCTTCATTTAAAATAGTTTCGTCGCATTGTTGCATGAATGAATAGGCTTATTGTCGAACCAAATTCTCCATTAGGCCTATATCTGCTACTACGAAATTAAAACTGCATTTTTAAAATTAGGTCTACAAATGAAAATTATGCCTAAAATCATGTTACCATGGTAACATCAAGTTGCTACGAGTCGCTGTTGGCTTCATCAAAAGCGTCTCTCTCGTTACTTCCCTACTACCACTGATCTATATAGGCTACGTTGCACGTTACGTTGTAACATTGTAACTGTGTGCCTGTAGGCGCACCATGTTGCAAAAATGAATAGGCTTACTGTGCAATCCGTATCTCCGTTAGCTGCTACTTACGAAATTAAAACTGCTGGTTAAAATTAGGCCTAAAAGCTGACAATTACGCCTAAAATGTAAAATAGGCCTAAAAGCTAACACATATTTAACCGGCGATTGTGATGGCTACTGCTTTTAGATTAGTATAATAGAGATAGCTGCATGATAAAGGTGTGTGCCTCA
>JAHWFP010199594.1:12257-36057 GCA_023313725.1 Lithobius niger
GACTCCGGCCTTTGGTTTCAAAGGTCGTGGGTTCGATTCCCCACTCAGGCAGTCTGACATTTAAGTCCAAAAGGCAACGTAAATAGGTTGCATCCGTCTTTATTTAACACTTATCGAGCCCAATTGGCTTTCTGTTCCGTTTATTCTCTTGGTCAGACCAATACTGAAGGATTCGCAGTTTAAATCGTGTTTGTTTGCCCCTATACCCTCACCGAATTTTGAATCAGATGACGAAAAGGACGCAAGAAAAATATAAACTGGAACATTCCTATGTTTAGAATAATATTCTTGTGGGTGCCGATATATGGAAAAGCTTTGCTGCCACTTTGAAAATGCTACAGTATTTTGTAGGCAGTGGCTCCAGACAGACATTTCTGGCCTCCCCATCGCCCAATTGATTTGTCTGAAATCTGTTTCTCAGAAGAAAAAAAAAGTGTAAAGCGTAAATTAAATTGATGCAGTGGATGCCATTGGATTTCTCTTGAAATTTGTTTCGGCACTGGGTTGGATATATCATTGCTATATTTGCCACGTACTATTTAAAAGCATAAAGAAGCATAGACAACATAATTGTAAAAGAAAAGACAGTAGAAAAAAGGACAGTTTCTCCAACAGAACCTTAATATCCTGCCATACAGGAATCCAAAAGGAGGAACCTCAAGCGGTGTAAGCCCCGACAAGAAGTGGGGAATTCAAGTTGTGGATGTATCGTAAAACGGTCCCGTTCTGCCTGAAGAAACGAAATGAGTAAGGTAACGTCGTGTGTTCTTAACACGTCTGCATACTCTTTCAGTATGCATGCCGTAGGGTGTAGGTGATTGTGGAAACGTGGATGTTGCAATAAATACACATTGTTTCCAAGTTAATTCGAGGTTCAGGTTCAGTACATGGAGTATGAAACAAAATTAGTGCTTTTATAAGATTGGGTTCTTGTCCCTTTACAGAAAGTGCTGCACTAAAGAACAGTTGGAAATTAGATTTGTGGGAAGCCAAAACTCAAAATTCATCAGTACACAGGCTAATGTTAACCCTAACAGATCCACATTTACAAATAAACAACCACCCGTGTCGGGAATTGCATGGAACCTGTAGGGCCCCTCATCTTGAAAAAATTCACTGGTCATCATTTGTGTCATCGCATCACATGACCTAGTATGGCTGGTTATCGAATCGGGACCTTCCATTAACAGATCGAGTGCTGTTGGAAGACACATGGTCGATTCTCGTCCAATGATGACACTTGAATTATTTTCGTCTAGACGGTCGCAGACTGGTTTCGTGACAGGTATTTATCGCCTTGTTTATTTACTATATTCTTATGTATTTATCTTTTTATTTCTTTTCTATTTCACCTTGTTGATAAAATTTATTAGTTGAACCTCCAGTCTCCAACTAATAAACAACTTAGATTTAAGTAAAAACAGTTTCTCATTATTTGCAGCTGTGTGTTTTCCTTCTGACAACAAAATTTCTTAACTGCCTGATTTGAAATAACAACATTGCCTCTGTTAAAATTCACCCTGTTCCAGAGCACAATATCCTTGATGATCCACTTCATATGAATTTCAAATGGAAATGATGAAAAGAGTGCGTCCAAATCACCCCGACTACTTATCTATTCGTCTCAGACGGATGGTCAGAACAATTCTGGACCAAAACCACAACTCACAAACTTCAACAACATTCACCTTTGTTTATGGAGGTCAATATCATTGGTGCACCAAGGGAGCATGGGTAGTGGTATTTACATTGTGCTTGACCTTGTTTGCATACCAAACGTATGAACGATTTGAGTACTACTTCACGTATCCGGTAGCAGTTGACGTGTTCATTACTAAAAGAGACTTTCAATCATTGCCTGATATCACAATATGCTACGGGCCACACAACATCAGTAAAAAAGTTAGCGAAGACATCTTCTCGGATTGTGGACCTTTCTATCAGTTGCTGAGGACACATAATATAGAAGACATCTGGCATCATGTTAACACATCTTCGGCAATAATTTCAGCCATGGCGTTTAATGTAAGTAGGTCTTAAAAATATCGGTACAAAAAATTTAAAAAGCAGTTTTTTGTGTGTGTACGGCCTCAACAGTTTATATGTGAACTAGAATTCGATCGTTTTGATGTATCATGTCATATCAATATTAACATGCTTGATAATTTTGCTGGTTCCAACACGTCTACTCTCTAGAGTTTGACCAACTTTACGGAGCCCTTCTTGCAAATCTAGAGAACATAAAGCCAACTACGGTTATGTATTCATCCCTTTAAGTCACGAATTAATCCTGGAGATTCTTTTAAACTCATGGGAACCGGCATTCACTTGGTTTGGAGAAGAGGACGGTGACCACTGGGCTGCTGTAGCTCGCTTTGATTGTGGTCCTTGGGGTCCCCTCACAAACCTTGGAGTGTGAGTTGGGAGTTAGTTTTTCGCCCCATTTAGCAGTTGCAACAATTTTTTTTAAGCCGTGAGTGAAGGGGTTATGTTGGGCAAAGAATTTTATCCCTTTAAGTCGCGAATTAATCTTGGTGGCTCTTTTAATCTCATGGGAGCCGGCATTCACTTGGTTTGGAGAAGAGGCCGCTGACCACTGGGCTGCTGTAGCTCGCTTTGATCGTGGTCCTTGGGGTCCCCTCACAAACCTTGGAGTGTGAGTTGGGAGTTAGTTTTTCGCCCCATTTAGCAGTTGCAACAATTTTTTTTAGCCGTGAGTGAAGGGGTTATGTTGGAAAAAGAATTTTATTCCTTTAAGTCACGAATTAATCCTGGTGATATTTTTTTTGAAGTCGGGTCTGTCACGGGATTCGAGCTGGCATACGCTTGGTTTGGAGTCGAGGACGCTAAACACTGTGCTATTACTGCTTGCTTTGCTCGCTTGCTTCTAAAGATTACGTAAAACAATTGAATATTCAACGAATGGAAACTTTCCATGTCTGTTTTTTTAAACAAAAAAATCTGCGTATAATATCTAAACTAAATCTAAACAAAAACAATAAATTGTAAGCAAAAAACCCGCCAAGTTTCATCCATTGAACGTCTATGATATCAAAGACGAGCCAAGTTTCCACTCAAGACATACAACGCAACTTTAAAACTTGGCGTATTGCTACGTTTTTTTTTTACTTGAAGGGTTCGGCTATGTCTTACTTTTTCAAATAAACATAAATACGATGAATTTTATCGAAATAACGTTAAAGATTCTTGTTACAAAATCTTTTGTTTTAACTACGTATTTACAATTTACAATTCATATTTTACAACTTAGACGGTTGCTTTTTTAAGCCACTGCAGAATGGCATGCTACACTCTAGCTGTTAGTGTGGCGTGTAACACATAATTGTTTGTGAACTATTCCTAACGTTAAATACAGGGTGGCGTTCAAAAGCTGTTGATGAAATTCCCTGATTTTTGTCAGGTTTTCCAGATCAATACTAACACTTTTCCCTGATTTTTTTGTTGGTTGAAGGAAGGTGCAGTACAGGACTGAAAAACAGCAAAGTACAGGACTAAAGCACAGGATCAGTTAGGGCAGTGCTAAATCAAATAGGGCACTGCCCTAACTGGTATTGGTAAAGAGCAGGAAAAGGCCACAATCTGAACAAAACTAAAAACTCACTTAACACGTAACGTCCCACATTACTTAGGCGTAAGGAGTTTTCGCTTTATCTTTATTATAATATCGGAGGCCGGCTAAAAGGAAAGCCTAAAGGAAAACCACTTCTCCTCTCCTCGCGCCCGCATTGAAAATGCACTCTCCCACTCTACATGCAGCCAAAAAGGAGCCAGGCATGAGTCGCCGAACAATCACTTCTCCCCTCCTCGCGCCCGCATTACAAATGCGCTCTCCCATTCTACCTTCATTGAATGAGGAGGCAGGCATGAGTAGGCGATCAATCCTACAAGCCGTCAGGAACAGTGCCGGGTAAAATGTCCGGGGAAATGTGTCCGTAGACTTAATTCATGACCGGCCCCCGTGCATAGCACGGGATTCCTCTAGTCAGAAATAAAACAATAAGGAAATGAAGTTTTAACTGAAATAAAGTGAAGGTTTTAGAAGTAAAAAATTAAATCTGAATTACCTATTCTTTATAGGTGAATGATTTTCCGGAAAATGTTCAAATTCCCTGATTTTCGGTAATTTTTTTTTTAATTCCCTGATTTTTCCCTGAATTTTCCAGACATGATAAATTCCTTGAATTTTTCCGGTTTTCCCGGTTTTTCAGGTAGAACGACACCATGTACTATGAAAATAGGAACCTCCGGATTTTTGCAGTTCTCAGATTTTTATTAACCGAGAGCAGATTGATCGTCTGATTGAATCGTTTCTGCGTTGATGTTTTTCTTTTTCTTTTTCTTTTGTTTTAGGAAGCACTAACTCAAACTGAGTTTTCTGCCTCACCACGATGAGGGGGACAATTTAGCCGGTGAAAGCCAAGCGGAAAACCCCGCTGCGGAATTTAGAATTAGTTTATTAAGACCGTGGCCCGAAGCCACACGCCCAAACATACAAGCTAATGAACACCAAATCTAACCTACTCGTAACCTAAGCCACGGTAGCCATAGAAACTATACAGGTATAAAACCAGACAGCCAGATAGTTCCGAACAGTTCCAAACAGTCCCCACTTCGTTAAAAAAAAAGGGTTAAAGGGTTTAACGAGCGTTAACCACTCCTGGTCATCTGCCCGAAGCCCTAAGGCCCTATGTCTGCAACACCCGGAGTCTGTCCCCACTTCGTGTTGCTTGAAACAATAATGAAACGGCAACAATTACAGCAACAATTGATGATGGTTGTGTATCTTGGCTCTTCCAAGTGAACGGCTTGCAATGCGCCAAGTATTAAAATTACGTTGTATGTCTGATGAGTGGAAACTTAGCTAGTTTTTTACATTTTTTTCACGTTGTTTGTTTTGGGGTCTGGCGGATTTTATTAATTTTACAGTAACAATGCATCTTGCATTTAGTATGGTGGAGTTCCGCAGCCAGCTATATGCCTAGACAACACGCCATTTGGTGCGTGGTTTCTTTACGTTTTTGGTTGCCTGGTCTTGTTAACGCTTTACACTTGGGTTATTTTCGGCACTGATTCTTGTTTAGATGTGAGTATTATTGGTAAGTGATGTTGTGATTTTCTAATTGCTTTTTTAAAAAAAATTTTCTAGTCGAATTATTTCTTTAAATCAAACTAAAAATAACTAATTACTCGCAAAAAAGAGCCAAGTATTAATTCTACCAAGAATTTATAGGATTTGGGAGGAGAATTTGTAACTCTAAAAAGTCCCTATTGAAACACGTTAGATTCGTTCCCATTAGTTCAGTGCGAGTTTTCAGAGGGCGCCACGTGTTCTATCTGGCAATTTTTGCTCATTTTTCAGCCGAAATCTAAAGTAAACTAAATTACAACTATAAGCTAGGCTAAATAATAATTAAATCTAAGCTAGATTCGTTTAGTTTAGTTTAATTTTATGCTAAAAACTGAGTGGAAATTCCCACATATAAACACGTGGCTCCCTCTATAACCTAAGACTGAACTAATGTGAATGTATCTAAGACGTTTCAGTATGGGTCTCGGACACAAATTCTCCTCCCCAACCCTATAAATTCGTGATTCTACCCATTTCACGTAAATAATTCTCGTCTTGTTTGTTTGGTTACTGTTTGTTGATGTGTGTAGTGTGTTTTCTTTAGTAATACAATGCAACATATTAGTATGGTGGAGTTGCGCTTGGTACATATGTGCCATTCCCGTACGTCATTTCCGGTCAGCCGATCAACGCTTAACATGCAACCGCGAAAACACGAGATACGCGGCCACACAATGCTTTTAACAATTTACCGAAAAATACTTTTAGGGTTCCGAACAATACTTTAACAATCTGCAGTCCCCTTACGCGCCTGTTAGCTCACTAGACCACGGACCCTCCATTCCCCAACCACCAAAGGTAAGTGGAATTAATGTCACCCAATGCGCACAGCAACTTTCGTTTCGTAAGGTCTTTTGGTAGCAGCTTGGTGAAGATGTTTACATTCAGTGGCGTCTGGTGCACAGTGCTGTACCCTTCTCTCACCTTTCACATCGTTCGTCACTCGTGTTGTGGGAGGATGTGTCCTGCGTGTAATGGTCTTTGTTCTTTGTGGCATTGTTATGTACTGCCGTTAATCCTTTCATTGTTGCTTGCCTCTCATGCATTGTTTTAAAGGGACACTCGGCCTGCCTTATAACATTCCGCCTGCATTATAACAGCCAATAGCACCAATTTAAAGCCAATAGCACCAATTTAGAACGTGCGTGACTGTGACATCACGCTGCAAATTCTTTGCTATCTTGCCTTATAGCACCAATGTAAAGCTTGTGTCGTCACAAACCGGAATGATTCTCGTATTTTAACATCACAATTTATAATTTTCTGGCTAGTGTCTTATAATTTTGCTCCGGCGATCTATTGGAATAATTAATTTTAATTTTTACCGCATTAGTCTTTTAGAGTTTTGATCTCATGGTAGTTATTACAAAATTAGTACATGAACACATAGAGATGAAACGTCATGATTATTGTAAGCGCGCAAAGCATCGTATACGTGCGTTCCGCTGTAAATAAAATTCCCCAATATTCAACAGAAAATGTCGTAGACGCCACATTTTAAAATGGTTTTTTTCAGATAGGGATTGACTAACGGTAAGGAAATAAAACGTTTGGGCCGTAATTGATATGGAGGATCGAGAAAAATGGCGCTTGGTGGCATGTCCTTTTAAGCCCTGTTCCACTGTCTGCGGCCTTGCCGTGACGGAAACACCTGTTCTCGCCTGATCACCGGCCTTGCCGTGACGGAAACACCTGTTCTCGCCTGATCACCGAAGTTAAGCAACATTGTGCCCGATTGATATTTGGGTAGGTGACTACCTGTCTGCGGACACAGGGCATTAGGGCTTCGTCGAGCAGATCATCACAATCGTTAACCCTCGCTACAAAACCGTTAGAAAACCCTTCCACTGTCTCATGATTGGTTTGGCTTTAACAGTTAATCCAAACTACTACTATTAAATTCTTTATAAAGCAGTTGCCTAATGTTATTTCCTTGATTTTTCTCATGCCTCTACGCTGTAGTTAAAAGCTTTCAAACGTGTCCTTAACGTGAACGTGTGTGACTTCAACTTTCAAGTACTTTATGATTTTACTTTGGGGGGGGGGGGCGAGAGGGGATGCGACGTGGTTCCTCACGGCTGTCTGTGTACTTCTCTTTGTTCATTTTTTTGGTGAGGGAGGGGATTGTTTGCCAGCTATTAGAAAATTGTTTTCATTCACTGTTCAATCTCGCTGGTTTAGTCTTATCATTGTTGATATAGAATAGAGTGTGACCTTAAAAAATGTACAACACTGAAGCTGGTTATTGGAGGTCCATAACCTCGGACAGCGCTTCAACAATTTCAGACATTTTTTTAGAAAAGCACAAAATGTACAGCTATTTCTATAAAATGGTTTACGACCAGCTGCTTCACGTACAGAAAATGGTTTGGTCTGTAGAGAGCGTTGCATGAAAATATCTGAACCACGCAAGCGACAACACCAAGGCAAACGCTTTAAGGCAAACGCTTTAAAACAAGTGAAATCAAAAATGATGATTTCACTTGTTTTAAATTTAATTTTAACATTATCTCATTTGAAACACTTAGAAACTAAGAAACGTAAGTGCCCCCTCCCCCCCAAAAAAATATTTTTATGTGCAGTAGTGTAAGTAATAGTTATGGGCCAAAATTACCGAAAAAGCCATTTTAGCCAATTTTCGATGATGAATTATTCCCAAAGTTTTTAAGTAAAATGTAATTCTTTGTAATTGCAGCGTGCTAACGTAGTTCCTGAGAGAATCGAATGAGAGAATCTTAAAAACTAGATTATAAAAATGTCAAATCATCATTTTTGCCTTTTGCCTTTTGCCTTTCCGCCCATTGCCGTACAATGTTAAACTTGAAGACCTTTGGGGCACCTCAAGAAATGACCCCAGAGTGATGAAATTTTGTGTGTGTGATATTGATGCCCAAGAGCCACTTTTCCACACCCTGCCTATGAGAAATTCCAAAAAAAGGTTTCTACACTCCACCCTAATACCAGGAGCCTATAGAAAACAACTAGGAGCGTGTCTCGGTAACTTCCACTACAGTGTTAAGTCAGGAGCGCTACAGTGGTATGCAAATTTGTTAGCAGAGGTCGCCACCTGCACGAGATGATTAGAGGTGTGCGTCACGTTCTCAAGACTTAGTTTCGGTCCTTTGTTTTTAAACAATAAGTGTTTAACATGGAAACAATACCAAAGAAATAATAAAAAAAACTAAACAAACAGACAATCAGTTGTTCGTCAGAAAGGGTTTAAAGGGTTTAACGAGCGTTAACCACTCCTGGTCATCTGCCCGAAGCCCTAAGGCCCTATGTCTGCAACAGCCAGATTCTCAGTTGTTCGTCAGTTGCTCTAGCCAACAATAAAACAGAGCGTCGCTTTCGTAGCACACGTCTGCTTCGCGTGCTAAGTTTCAGTTTCGATTTTAGACAACTTGGCGCAGTATTGTTGCTCCTTCTGGCGTTACCACATCGTACTAAATTAAGCACTCCTAACATAGACCAGCCACACGGATCAAAACGGGTGGGTGTGCTCCTTTCACGGTTTAAAAATAACATTACTTAATAGCACCAGTTTGCAGAACATATTTGTTTCAAGAAAACTGTTATTGTTAGCCACGAACAATAATCAGATTGTGCAACTTAAAACATAGCTTACGTACTGAACGTTAGGCGATAGATGATTGTGCTTTATTGTTTAAAACTAATGAGTTTAATTTTTACTGCCTTCTTTGTTTTACTCAAGTTAAATTCTTCATTACAGGATTCTAGTTCCACCAGGATGTCTTATTCTGAAAAGCTTCTAATTGATGGCACGTGCGCAACATTTTCAAGTCGTAAGTAATTTTTTTTCCCTAGGTGGTAAATCATATAAGGATGTACTGAAAATTGTTGTTTAGTAGTTCTGCGAACATTACCCCTCACTACCCACATCCCATCAGGAATTGAGTTTTGGATCTTCAAAAAAATTAAAAAGTTTGAATAAGAGTTTTTTTAAGTTTTTTAAGTGGTTAAGTCTTAATTTTGTATCACCACGTTTTATTTCAGTATCTTATTTCGTTTTATTGTAATTTTATTTCATATTATTTTCACTTTCATTTTTCAAGCTTCTCCTGGTGAAGAAAATGCAAAGTTTGACAAATGCATAGCAATCAAGGTGCGAGGTGTCTGTAGATGACTGCTAGGCAGTTCGAAAGCTTGCAGCATATTGCTTATTTGTTTTAGAGCTAATATGGTTTGCTGGGATTTAATAATAATAATAATAATAATAATAATAATAATAACTTTAGCCACAAGGCAAGGATAACGGCAGGGCTCAGGGTCACTAACGCCGCTCCTAAACAAAAATAAGATTAGTAAGAACGTTTCAAGTAACAAGTGAGTGGTAGACGCTGTAAAAGTTTACGAAAGACATGGACTGACGGAGCCCTAACCACATCCTCCGGAAGTGAGTTCCATGGCTTGACCACTCGAAGAGCAAAGTAATGTTTTCTGCACTCCGTTCGCGATTCCTGGACCAGTAATGTAAAGGAGTGACCTCTGGTACTCGTTCCTGGAGAAAACTCGAAAAAAAGGTAGGTCAACCGACAAAAATCCCCGTACTATACGAAAAGTTAGCGAGAGATTTATTATGATTAGTCAGAAGTATTGCCTTAGCCCTAAATTTGAATAGCACTTTACTTGAAGAACATTTAGATCACCGACAAGACAACAACATTAGAGGCCATTCTTTTTAGCTGGTTTGCCCCAGTTGCCAGATGACAGTTTATCCCAGTTGCCGGTTGGATCGAATTGTGCCTGTTTGGAATTCATTACTGGTGGAGTCGTTTATGGCAAATTTCGTACCATCCATGTTGACAGGTCTGAAGGAGTGCAACTTGAAGCCTTTTTGGCCGAGTGACCGAAGTGACTGAGGTCGAATACTCTACGTGTGTCTACTGAATCTGAATTTTGCGTGTGCGTTTGCGCGTTTGGCTGTATGGGACATGATAACGTTCGCTGTTTTGTTCTGATTTTCACAAGGGAGCCTTGTTCATGAAGTTCAAGAATTCAAAGACGAAATCCGTCCTCCGACTATTTTCAGATATATTCCCGTTTTCCAATGGATGGCTCAGCCAGGTTTTAGTAGAGGAGATAAGGGAACCCGATCTGTAAGGCTATTGGCTCCGAACACTACATGCTTTTCGAAGCTTCGCAGTTCTGCTATTTCTTTCTGCAGTCCTAGTATCTGGAACCTGAGTGCATTCACCATTTAGCTAAAGTAACGTTAAATTAACGTCAAAATGCCAGTTTTGGGTGTGTATGCTAAGGGAGTTTCGTTTTCGTCATAGTTTCGTTTTTGTGAATAGTGGCATCTAGTGGGCGATCTTCGAAGCTTTGTCCTCGAGCGCCACCATTTTCCTGGGAGACTTTCCCGTATAGTGTAGTTAGTGTAGTATTTTTATTCACGACTGCGGGACATCTGGCCTATACGCTGACTCCTTAGTTTTATCTCATTCTTTAAAATGTTTTAGTGAGTCTTAAATTTATTTATTTAATTATTTAATTCTGGAGCTGCAGTCGGGTTTGTTTTCAATGTGATAAATGATTTAGAAGTTACAGGACAGAAAAAATTGTTTGGACGCTATTTTTTTTTTTGCTCAACTGTTTCACGTAAATGATTTCTGCCCAGTGCTCCACCCCAAATATCGCAGCCTACTTCTCCAAAAGTGTTTTGTGTTTTTTAAATCAAACACACACGCCGTTCCGTGTTAATTTAAAGGATATGTCTGCCAAATTTGATACGAATATCAGTTTTTACAGATCAAACAGGCAAAATTAAGCATAGCATGTATTGGCAGGAATAACAAAAAAAAAAACCTTATTCAATAATATTACATAGGTTGTTCAAGTCGGGTTACTGAATTACCCAAAACAAAGATCGACTGTGATTGTGAACATGGTTACAAAACTTTTTGGTTAAACCAGTACATTTTAAAAAACAGTCTGATAAAACCAAAGTATTTAAAGGGACACCCGGCCTGCCTTGTAACATTCCGCGTGCCAAATTACAGCTACGCGCAGATCATCATCCGAGCAATTACAGTGCCAAGGTCGGCTGGGGTGGTAGCTGCGTTCCTCGCATAGCTGCTGTCTCGGTTGGCCTTGTGAATAGTACACACGACAGAATCAAGTCAACGATTGTGTCGTCACAAACCAGAATGATTCTCGTATTTTAAAATCACAATTTATAATTTTCTAGGCTAGTGTCTTATAATTTTGCTTCGGCGATCTATTGGAATAATTAATTTTAATTTTTACCGTATTAGGCTATTAGCTTTTAGATCTCATGGTAATTATTAGAAAATTAGTAGATGTACACACAGAGATGAAACGTCATGATTATTATACGCGCGCAATGCCTCATTTAGTGACGGTTTGTTAGTAAATAAAGTTCCATTATATTCAACAGAAAATCTCCTAGACGCCACATTTAAAAAAAAAGGATTTTTAGCAAGGGAAAGACTAACAGTAAGGAAATAGACCTTTGGGGCCGTACTTGATGTGGAGGATCGAGAAAAATGATGCTGGGAGGTATATCCCTTTAATGTTAGGAATACCATGGTCTGAAATTCAGAACATTGCGGTAGTTCCACAGCACCCACCGTAGTAATTTCTTATTTGCTGCAATGCTTGGTTGATTGGTGGTGTTGTTACTTGTGGGATTTGTCAGTTGAATTTGAGCTCCTCTAGCAAATAGCAGTTGAGACGTAGCCTACGGGTGAAGTGAAGGTTGGTCTTTATTCTTACTTTTCGTTAATTATCGCAAAAGCAAGCCAATGATAATATTCAAACTCACCGTAGACATAAAATTCAAACTAATTATAATATTTTGTCTTAAACTGAAATTGCTCGTATTACAGAAACCAACGGGCCAATGTCTACATCGAATGGAAGTATGGAGGTCATTTTAAATCGCCGAAACAAATACTGCTATTCAACTATTTCCTGGGTATGTAGACAGATTTAAATATGTTCCACATATTTTTCAGGCAGCTTTGTAAATTTTGTTTGCACCAACTATCACTAACGACATAGAATATACAGGGTGGTTTAAAAGTCTGGTCACACGCAAATAACTGCCGATATAATGGTCCTATGTTATGGGTCCTACGTTATGGGGAAGCCAATGAAGATATTTTTAATGACCTTGAAACAGCATTCAAGGTCATCAGCATTCTATTTTCCAAATGGCACAAGATACAGCACAAAAGTGAATTACAAAGTTGTACGCGAGCGTCAAACAGGACAAACTGTGGAAACAGATTGAAAATAGGAGCATAATTGCAATAGTTATGAGGAAAACAAAATAGCAACAAAGTCTTCCATGAAGGTTGTAACTACCGTGCATGCCAAGCTTCACTGCATGGCAGTTAAAACGTTCGGGGACTGACTTTGTTGCTATTTTGTTTTCCTCATAACTATTGCAATTATGCTCCTATTTTCAATCTGTTTCCGCAGTGTGTCATGTTTGACGCTCGCGTACAACTTTGTAATTCACTTATGTGCTGTATCTTGCGCCATTAGGAAAATAGAATGCTGGTGACCTTGAATGCTGTTTTCAATGTCATTGAAAATATCATCATTGGCTTCTTCATATCTGACTTACATTATACAAATATGTCTTCAGAATTAACGCAAGACCATTATATTGGCAGTTATTGCGTGTGACCAGACTTTCAGACCACCCTGTATAAACCAACGGTCACGTGAGATCCCAAAACGCACAATGCGACATTTTTTCTGGTCCTAACCTTATTCGAAATTTTTGTATTAAATAAGTGAATAAATATAGCATAGCGTTTTTTTTATATATTCCGTACGAGTTTCGCACGTTTCAGTGCTGACATGCTTCACTCACATGCCAGTCTACTCCATTTTAGCATAGGTTCTATCTACCTTGACTGGCACGGACTCCAAGCACCTTACTGTTCCTGTTATGAATGCTGCACAGTACCACAGCAATTGTTGTTTGGAACCTGCTTGCATAAACAAAAGTTGATAGTTGCTAAAATACACTTTTTACATTATGACACCCATAAGTGTTGTGCGAAGTTACTATTTTGAAACTTAAAAATCGTGATATTAACATTGAGTTACTTCAAGTAATAAAACATCTCATATCTTAAAAAACAAATTTTCCTGCAAAAATTGTTAAAGTTAGGAAGAGGCGCTTTTTACAGCAAACACAAGGGATCGAAGCCTACCAACTACCAGAGTGTAATGGGTAGGATTCGATTCCTTGTGTTTCCTGGGAAAACCCACGTTTACCAACGTGTACACTACTGTATATATGATAAAAGTATAGAGATATTTTCTCGCTACGCCTAAACTGCAAGAAAAAACCTGCATTCTTCCTTTATAGGGCAGTGACACGACGTAGTATTATTGTGTATAACTCTGTGGTGGAGCCAGTAACTGGGTTAGCTGCAAGGAGCACTGGAGGGAGAAAGGAAGAACGTCTTATTGAAGCAAATGCTATTAGACTGGATTTCTTAAGCCTATAACGCGCGATTTTTGTTGTTGGAGAAAACAACGTGATTTTAAGCCTAAGAAACCGCTCTCAAAGCACTGTCTTGACTAGAATTGCCGTTTTTATTACTTACATTTTAATGTAGTGCACCTTGTAGCTATTACCTCCAAATGGTGTCTCGTAGCCAATATGACGTCACATGACGCTGCTCTATTAGACTGGATTTCTCAAGCCTATAACGCGTTATTTTTGTTGTTGGAGAAAAAAACGTTATTTTAAGCCTAAGAAATCCGCTCTTAAAGCACTGTCTTGACTAGAAGTGCCGTTGTTTTCCCCTAGATTTTAATCTAGTGCACCTTGTAGCTATGCCCTCCAAATGGTGTCTCGTAGCTAATATGACGTCACTTGACGCTGCTCTATAGCTTTTGTGTTTACATAGGTTTTTTTTCTTCCAGTTTTATGTTCACAGCCAAGGTGAAGACCCTTACGCCACTAAAATATACAAGTCATTTCCTGGAACCGAAATTACAGTGTTACTCACTGCAATGCAGGTTCGTTTGCAATGTATTAATATAAGTAATCTATCTATCTTACTTGCAATAAATAAACTGATTGAGAATATTTGGAATATGAACTGCAAATCTTTAAGAAACAAAATATTATTATAAAAGAACAATACGGTTTTCAGAAAAATCAAGGAGCAACAGAAGCCCTAACGCAAATAACGAAGAAATCTCACGGTCATTCAATGACATTAAACAAGTTGGTGCCATCTTTATTGACTTGCAGAATGCATTCGACACAATTAATAGAGGAAAATTTAAACAGAAATTAAAAGAAGTTTTGTGTTGGAGAAAAGCTATGTCTAGTTATGTAGAAGACAGTTATTTATTGTGTTAAAATACAATGAAATTTAGGTTTTAAACTAAAAATGTTTTAGTTTATAATTTTATGTACGATGAATATTGATTAAAAACGAAACAGAACAGTAGGTACTGTTGCTGCACCTGGCTGTAAGGTACCGGTCATTATTTATCGTCGTGGGGGGGGGGGGGAAGGAAATTGTTTGTGTGTGGGGGAGGGGTCATGAAGTTTGTAGACCCTCTCTGGGGAGTCATACATTTTTCAGGTCGCGTCTAGAGGGGGAAGTCAAAAACACACTGACCAACTGGAAGAAAAAGTCATTTTTGGACCTCAAAAATTGCACTTTCAGCAGTCAAAATTTCTTTTTAAAAGCCTCAGCTTCTGGGGGCCCCCATGATATCAATGTCACAAGGTTTTCCTGCTATCAGTATCATTTCTGCAAGTATAGTTTTTACAAAATACTTTGTAGAAAAGTCTTGGCACCTGGTTTCTTGGCTTCTTCTGTCTTTCAGGTGCTAACTATGTTACGGATGTGGGCATACAAGCAAACTGCATGTTCATCATACTTATTGCATGAATCTCGACAAGAGATGGGTGTAAGGAACATTTTATACATTTTTAATCAGACATGTCTTTTCGTTAAAAACGAGACAAGTTTCCTTACAAGTAGTGGTAACTATCGGTGTGGAGAGCTACTTAGTTTGGGTACAGGAATCATCTGCAGACAGTCTCAATGGGTACACGGAAAGTGCATTTTTGGTAGGGGGAAGGGGGGGGTCACATTATTTTAGGACCTTTAGTGGGGTGTGCTCAAGATTTTTTCAGGGTCTCGAAGGGGGTCATCGAAAATTTGGTGGTCACATTTTTACTTCCTCCACCCCCCGCCCCCCTCCCACGAATAATGACCGATCCTTTATGAAGAGATAGTAATAAAATGTATGAAAATAACATGCCCGAAAATGTGTGTGGGCAGGGGGGGGGGTGACAACCCAACCACAAGTCCACGTCGGAAATTGGGAGTACCATTTTTAAACCGCGGGGAGGATGCATTTGTATTTAAGGGTAACTCCTCACTTGACTGGGAGGGGGGGGGGGGGGGGGGCACCACTGGAATTGACGTTAAACCTTCATGCTTCCTGTATTATCTAATTGTTGGTAACTTTTGCAAACACTATGAAAGTTGAGAATGCTAAATTAATGAGGATCAACGAAAGTCCAAGATAGAATAACGTTGACAACAATTATACTTTCATACAGTTTGACTGGATAGGTTATTCAGATCCTGATCATCCTGCGTGTTGTAGAGTTAATTGCAGTTACAGACAGTTGATTCAGTTTTTAAATAATTAAACTTCAACTCTTAGTATATTGTATACATCTTATAGTGCTCAGGTAAAATTATCGTAGGATATTATCGTGGGGTAGTGGTATTTCATACTTTGAGAGATTGACAGTTAACTTCAGCAAATTTGGGATATATTCTTTTTTTATTTTTTTATTGTGGATGTTATTTCCCCCCTCTCCCCTGCAATGAGTTGGGGATAACCACTGTTAAAATCGTCGTGATTTTTTTCTTTGCCACGCATCTTTATGCTTCTAAAACTTCTCGTAAAGTTCGAAATTTGTGCTCGTTCATCTGTACAAACATTATTTTGCTCTAAACAACACAGGGCTCAAAAATATTAATTAAACTTTAATAAACCTACAAGGAATTTACAAATAGTGTAACCTATGTAAAAAACGACAAGTTGTGAGGTATTGTGTTGAAATAAAGATTCTTTTTTATATGTATATATTTACTTATTACTTATTTACTTATTTACTTATGTATATATATTTATATGTATGTATTTCATCATTATTGTTGTGCATTAGTCTTATATTTCTGTTTCATGTATGTGTTGGATTTTCTAGGCCAGTTTCGTAAATCGAAACGGAAACTTGTGCTTTTCGAAGGAAGATCATTCGAAATGTATCGAAGAGTGTCACCTAAAGTATTTACTCAATACAAGTTTCTGCAGGTAAGAATAAATTATAAGATAATTATTACAAATAGTTGTTTTAATCGTTTGTCTTTGATCTGCGAAATCATGAATTTGAACCCCAACAGTTAGTCATGATGTACAGAAGAAAATATGAATGCAATATTAAGTTAAACTTAAAATAGGTTGTGTGTATTATGTCGAATAAATAAGTGGTATTAATATTTCAGGAAATAATGGTTATGATTTTTTCGTATGATAGTTCCCGGAGCTCTGTATTTTTCATGAACTTCGTGATTTACGTATTACTAATTTATGCGACAGTTTTGAAAAGACTCAGCCTCGTAATATTTAAGTTGTTATGCACAACACAACAGTCAAAGCTGAAAGTTTTGGCATTCCTTTAAAGGGGTGGTAGTAACTTGGACTGTTTTTTAAAATTAAAGTTACTCGATATATTATCAGATGTAGTGCTTGCTTTAGGAGAATTCTAACAGTTATTAAGAGGACCCAAGGAGGCGACCACAGTGTAAAATATAGCACACATATCCTTATATTCTTTATGTTACCTTTCCTCGAGGACCAGCCTACGCATCAAAACTCAGCGTTGCTGCCGAGAATGCTGGCAGTCCTGATGACGTTGCACTATCAAACTGTGACGCAAGAGCCGTCGTCATAGCTTGTGGGAAGTCACGTGATTCATGTTATCAACAACAATGTTCGAACATGCTGCATGACCCCCGGACGTCACGAGCATGGATATTGGATAGTACGGTCTTCTGAACTACATTGCAGCACTGTCGTGCGTGTGTGAAGCAGTTATGATGAAGCTGGTAATAAGACCTTTAACGTCAAATGAGGCATCGTCATCGATGCCGTGTTTCGTTTTTCAAGCCAAACACATCGAGCAATGACTGCTAGAAATGTCAAGATTCTACTGTCTCTTTCTACCTATCGGTAATTTATCAAGGCTTTTCTTGATCTGCAAAAGCTTCTTTTTTGAGTTTCACTGCTTGGAAAAATGGGTCTTACCTGAGAACTAGAGCTGGATCGATACAAAAATGTTTTATCCCGATGTAATATTTTTAATTATCGCGATAATCGATAATATCTCGATAAAACAAAAATTTGAGGCTAGACTAACTATTTTCATTTTGGTAATTTAAACAATCTTGACTGTAGCTGGCAACCTTCACGAATGTAAATTGTGTTGCATTCATCTTTTGGCCAGCAGACCAGAAAATGCACTTGCCATTGTCCATTGTTTCCTGACCCTCTAGAAAATACTTAGCAGTTGTGCTGCTACTTATTGTTTACATATTTGTGCATTAAACTAACTCTCTAATCACCTAAATGGCTAGCAACCGCATTGCACACTTGGTTGGAGAGCCTGTGTAATGTCGCACGCAATGCCGCAAACCGCTTGTTTCTAGCTGTTACGGTTTTTGAGATATGACAATTTAAGAATCGGGGTTTGCACGATAATTCTATATATCACAAAAAGTGCGATACGATAATCTACAAAATATTTTATCGCGGTATTATCGAATTATCGTGCCATCCTACTGAGAACTGAAATATTGTGGTTTTAATTGTTTATTCACTATATGGATTTTGTGAGACTTTTATTGATGAAGTGTTCTTGTTAAGTATGACTCATGTATCATATTACCCGTTCTGTTACAATGCATGAAACTAAAAAAAAAATATTTCTAGTTTCATGCAATTCAGTAACGGAATTTTTTTTTGATAATTCTACAAATGCTGTGGAATATAATGAAGTAATCTTTTCAGGTCGTGCAAAATATGAAATAATGCTACTAGCACAAATTTTATATTTTCTGGAAAAAAGCATTACTTTATTATTGGTGTGGACATAAGCCACACGTTTTGTCAGTTTCACTACTAATATTTCGACCAGGCTTGTTTGCAGAAGATGGAGGGATCACAAAAAGTATCTCTCTTGCTGAGATGTGTAAGTGATGGCATTTACACATCTGCGCTAACATTTCAATTTGTTAGCGCGTTTACTGTGTTTGAATGGACTAGATATATCTAAGTTAGGTCACGTAGGTTAGGCTGGCTTACTTTATACGAAGCCACCCTTTAAAACCTGATGCCCGTAAACAGGGGTGCTTGGGCAGCAGGTAATCGATGAATTGAACCTTGAACGACAACCATGTTTCCTTACGCAGCTGAGATGTTGTCGAAAAAAATTAATGGATCATTTTCAACCAAGAAATCGATCAAAATGTTGGGTTTGTGTGTGCTGGCATCAGATAATTAACAGTTGCAGTTTCAAATAGGCGGACCAGCTAGCAAATCGTTGACGTAGCGTTTTGTAATACCTCATGTTCGGAAATTGTTGAATGAGAGCAGCATTAATTTTAATAAGTACGACATCAGCCATTATTTACCCCTGTTTATTTACTGCTTATACCTGTATTTATCATTTTTAACCCTTTTATTTATTTACCCGTATTGCCCTTATTTACCCTTTTATCTATTTACACTTTATATGACCTTTATTTACCCCTATTTACCTTTTATTTACCCTTTACACAACCTCATCAAGTTTAATGCCAAGCTTTAAACTTGATGTATTATTTTATTATTTTATAATTTTTTAAGAAACATTGACAATGATACCCGGCTGTTCCCCCTCACTTGTCCTTCACGTTTGGCGATGCCATCGGAGACCATTGTGTCCCTGGTAGGTCTAACCTTGGTGGTAAGGTATTAGTGACCCCGACCCATTACCATCAACCCTTCCTCTGCAGCCGAGCCATCGTTTTCGTTTTAAACTTTAAAATTGTTTAACTTTTGTAATTTATATTATTTTATTAATTTTAAATTCGGATGGAAGTTAGTGACCACCAACCAGGTCCTTGCCATTCCGGTTGCGTCTGCAACAAACCTATATTATATATTATTTTTATTTACCCTTATTTTCCCTTTTGTTGATTTACCCTTTACATGACCATTATTTACCCTATTACTCTTTATTTTTTTACCCTTTACATTACGTTTATTTACCCTCATTTACTCTTTATTTACTGGCCTTTTATTTAGTCTTCTATTTACACACTGGTTTGTACATTTTATTATGATTGACTAGTACTTCTTTATTTACCCTTTATTGACTGTTTCATTTACATATTGGCTCGTATACTCTAGCTTTTAAAGGTCCTGAGTTATTATCATTTAACAATCTTACATGAAAATCTCTATCTTACGCCGGCGGACACTCTCATCCTAATGAAAGCTCTTGTAAAGATGTAATTCAACGTCAAAAAAAAATACGCGAGGCAGGAAGATGTTTTTTGATGCTACGTTTTGATGCTGTTTTGATGCTACTCTGATCCCACTACCATGCCGGCTATTTGCAAAGCTTTGATTCCCCCGTATAATGACAAAATGTCAAATTTATGGCTACTGGAAATTTTGAACAAAGAGCAGAAGGAATTTTTTAACTTAATTTCTTCATGCTTGGAGAGATAAAAACTATGGAATCTGTGAAATTATCTCGAGTTCCTTGGTTCACGTCCCAGTCACATCATCTCCATGAAATATAATGAAGGATTACTGAATCGGACCTTATTAATCTATGATTTCCACTGTAATGTATCTCTTTTTCTCCTGTATGAAAAATACTGGTATACAATGGATTACATTAATGATCATAGCAATTAGTGTTTATTAATGTAATCCCTTGTATTGGTATTTTTTCTTCTCTCCTAAAATACTTACCTTTCTTTTATGCTATTTTCGTTATAATTAGCGCCTTTGTCCTAACAACCCGGAATTTTAATGCAATGCAGCTATGCTTTCTCCCGCTAGATAGTGCCTTAATGTTGTCAGGCAATCGCATGTAGTTCCCGATCATATCACTTTTGTTTGGGTAAGCGAGAGTGAAGTTCATGCTTGATTTTCCATGTGTGCGTGTAGTGCCTACTCTTACGATGTCCACATGTGTAAAACACGGATGGCGATTGACACTTGGGAACCGACATGACGAGTGCCAAAAGTGCCGTGGTTGCTATTTTCGCCCAACTCATGTCCCAAAATTGGCCTAATTGGCGGAGCGTAGCATAGCGTAGCCTACAATGGACACCGAATTGTAAAATGTTGGTTGGTTGGTTGGTTGCACTTTTGTAGTCTGGGTTGAGCCCAAGCCAAAGGACAGATTGCTATGAAATTCGCCACATTGCTAGATAGCCCCAAAAGTATTGCTGATCAAGAATTTGCCGTAAATTGATCAATTATAATACAAAAAATTACGATTTTTCGAAGTTATTGATCTAACACTCTGCCATTGTAAATTTGGAATCTTGAATAGTTAAGGAATTCCGACGACGCATACACTGTGCTGCTGGTAATCAAGTGGGCTTTTAAAAACCGTCAAAATAAACCATCTTTGCTTCCTTACAGCTAACAATCGTTTTCAAGGTAACTAACCGGAATAATAACCTTTGATTATTACATTTTTACCACTAGAGGAAGGCAGGCAATTGAACACACAAAAGGATTCGTTAACGACTCACATTCGTTTCACGTGAAAAACAATGCTTGGGGGAATTCACCCAACATGGCTGGCATTTACACTATCAACGGGAATCCCAAATGTGAAACCTCAGTTCGTCGCAGCATAAGGAGATGGTTCATATAAAACAACAGTTACGGCGGACCAGATGTTTGTACGGCAACACGGAACAATCAGATAGATGGCTTTGTATAATAATTTCAAGATTTCTGGTTACTAGGCAACTGTATTCTCAATGCCGTGTTGCTAGCTTCATCCTAGAGCCTAGATTGGCGGTATCACCCATAGTCATAGCGCAATGGATCAGTAGGAAGCGTCTATGAAGATACTGTATAACACTGTAGTAAACCAGCTTCAACACGGGCACATAAGCTAAGGGATGTGTCTGTCTCGTGGGCATTCACTGCGTGGATACCTTTATAGGAAATCAGGCTCACATGCTTCTGGAAGCACAACCATTGTCAGCCAATACCTGCATGACGTGCGAGTGGCTGATAGAGAAACACAGAAAGCAAGTCATATTGCTGTTGGTAGTCTTTGGACTGTAAGATGGCTAGTATGCCAAAGAGCGACTGAATGAAGAAGAAAAAAAGGTTGGTACTCCTCCAACTTTATTTCTACTTTTTATGATATTATGGGACTGACTAGGATTGATATGATAAACTTAAAGAGCAAGCAACACTCTCGGATTTTGCTTCACCACTTCCGGGTTGGACAAAGTCGGCATATGCAAAGGTAAGTATTTTACGAGACAAGTAAAGACTTAAACCAAATATCCTACTTATCCTAAAATACTTACCATTATCGAACTCACGCGCCTTTCCACAGGTCGACCCAGAGTAAGGGCTCGTTTATGCAACGACAAATTTCTCGCTTACTAGCTTTCACTTGGTTAATACTAAATCTTCTGGCTGCTTCTCGCCTTTACCGAAGAATGTGGCTTTCAAGTTGTCTATACTAGTAACCATGGCAACAACCCGGACGCAGATCTCCTCCTACTGCCTCGCGACACGACGCACGATTCGTGCGAACATAACAGCGTCGATTTACGACAACTAGAAAACAATTTTTACTGCTGTACAGGACGACGGACAGATTTCTGAATGCCGGTATTCGATGATTTGTTTTCGATTCGACAACCCAGAAATGGGCGCCATGTTGGATTTTTAATTCTCGCTGCGAGTAGCTATTTATTCTGCCGTCGTTTGATCACTGCTAGAAGCTGTTTTTTTCAGCTAGAATAGTAAATTTTGGAAATGGCATGAAATGGCAACAATGTTGTTGCAATGTTTAAAATGACTGTTACACTTTGTTCTTTGTCCGTCGTGTTACTTATAATACATCTAATTTGTTGCCTATTACCGCATTCATTTAACAGAAACGGGAAATTAATCGTAAATAAATAACGGTTGCCTAGCAAACAACGTGCGGAGAGCGAGAAAGTCTTGTTGCATAAACGCGCCCTAAGACCTAACAAAAGTGATATGAGCGGGAGTTAGAGGCACTTTACTGATGGTGGTAGGTATATACCATCTAGAAGAAGAGAGCATAGTTGCATTGCTTCAAAGTTTAGGGTTGTTAGGACAAAAGTGGTAATACTAACTATAGTAGCGTACACACGGTAAGCATTGTAGGATAAGTAAAAACTAATGTTAGATTTAAAATTTCGTTTTTCTTTGATGTGCGAAAACTTATGCAGGAGTGTCAAAAACTAATCAGTAACAGAGTACATAAAAAAATTCATGATTGCAATTGTATTTTTTTTTGTATGCAGATTTCCATATCACCCTAAACAAATGAATCATTTACCCGTTTGCATTCCATCAAATGAAGTTGCCAAAATGTGGCAGATGCAGAGAAAGTATTACTTGGGGATTACTTCCTATCCTTGCTATTGCGGACGGAAATGCCACCATCGTATTTTTGATCGACGTGTTTTCCTACGCAATAAGCAAGGTGATGACCAGTCCGTTTACATTTTACGCTTTGACGACGCCATTGAAACTCTTTTACAAGAACGTCTCGCTTATGACGCAATACAACTCATTTGTGCCATTGGAGGAAACTCCGGACTATTACTTGGCGTTTCACTCCTGTCGCTTTTTGAAATTATCATCCCACTATTTGTGACATCGAAGAAGCCATTTCAAATCTCTGCAAATGACCCTTTATTGCGGATTGTTAAGAAGACATTCAGCAAGTGGAAACAAGAAGAAACGAATCTTCAACAAGGATTACCTTTAAAACAAAAGCTAACTCTAGGGAAGACCAGTGCTAAAAGCAATCGTATCGATGCTCATTATTACTTTGACTATGCCTGTAATTGCCTTACGAGTGACCAAATTTTTCCAGTCACCTGTCAGAAGTATTATCGGTATGTCTTTCAATGAAACTTTGGTTCCTCCCTCAGTAACACTTTGTCCTGGAAATCCAGCTCTTATTGAACTGCAGAGGAAGTACCCAATTTTCAACAAGGTAGCACAAGAATGGTACATGAGTCTCCTGGATTTTCTGGACGTCCCTGGAATCAATGCAACGCAACTCTGGACAAATTCTGAAGTAAGTTAAAGTAAACTTTCCTTTTGATACTTTGTAAACGAAATAGCACAATGTAGCACCAGTTCGGTTGTAGCACAATGTAGATACGCCAGTTCGGTTTCCTCAGTATTCTTGTGAATGGCAGTATTTTTTTTATTAAAGGCGCATAACTCCCTCCGGTATATTTTAACAGTTTCGCTCGATACATTACCGGAAATAGTTTTATATAAACTGATTTACCTTTC
>JAHWFP010199595.1:0-25883 GCA_023313725.1 Lithobius niger
CTAGAACACACAAAAATTAAATTATTTAATGTTAAATCGACATTACAGCATCAAAGTTATGCAAATTTTGTTCCACTTTGTGCTTTTATTAGAATTCCAATTTTCCATTGTTGCTCTTTAGATGATTGTTGGGAACCACTACCGCAGCGGCTCCAAGCTCGTCCACCATCGATCTGTATATGTGGAAGGTTGTACTATCGCCATTGGTGTAAAAGGTAAATCAAGGTTGCCGTTCACGAAAATGATGTCAGTTTTTTACCAAATTACGAGCCTTGCTCGCGCTATCGCGCTCGCTGCGGCTAACTACATAAGATCAGAAAACGCAACCAAAAACTTTGCCGGAAAACTTCACGCGCCAGAATCTAGATAGGCCGGCCATCTTGCTTGGAGCTTCTCCGGTAGTGGACCCGATTGTTGCACTGCTTTAAGCCCTACAACACAAGGACTAAATGAACTATTGTTATAATTTTAGCGCCTTTTTCATATTAGAACAATACCGGTATTTTAACAATGCACGGTATTTGGTACCGTTGCATTTTTGGTACCGCGGTACACCGTGAGAACCGGTATACCGCCCAACGCTAATGTGATGCAAACTACTCAACAACAGTTGGTGTAAACAGGTAAGTGGCCCAATAAAAACGCGCGAAAATGTGTTAGTTATTCATCCAAGACCTACTATCAAGCTCAGTTTTACGAAGATTTAAGCTACTGGAATTAATTTTCTGCTCCAAGATCGCTAAGATATTCTTTCCAATTATCGCATACCCCTGGAAAAGGGAAAGTAGATACAATATCAAGTGATTTAGTGGTCTGTGCCGATTTTTGAAAGGTACTCAGTATCGGCCAGCCAAGATAGCGGTTCCGGTACCGGTTCCGATACCACGGAACCGTACTCAGAACCGGTATCGGAATCGGTACACCACTATCCCACAGCGCATACAACAAAAATATCTCACTCACGTTCGGTCAAGCCCATGCCTCTGCACGCCCCAGCGTTCCGCATCGCTCACAAAAAAAAGAATGACTTGAAACTGACCAACGTGCTAATTAATCAACAACCGCACTTTCCTCTCTATCACCGTCAACAACGCCCTTCACTGTCCGCCAACTGGCCAGTCGTGCAGACCGGGCGGTTCGGTCGTTACCGACTCCTACAAAGGGTTTCACAAATGAACTCCCAACTGCACATCACTGTGCACTAACGCCTCACTAATTCTCTACAGTTTTTTATGAAAACCACAAATTAAGCATTACGAACCTCAGAAACCGCACTGCACCACTTTCAACATTCTCAAGAATCAATTATATCCACGTGCGGACACACCTGGCCGGCCTATCAGACCGCCACTTTCTCAGTTCTCACAAACTCTCCACTGCCATGCCGGCCGCCATTTTTACATTCTCCAACCAGCCTCTAAAAAATTATTCAACACCAAATCGCCTAGCCTCGTAGCCACGCTGCTTGCTTGGAATAACTGGCGCCCTTCAGTTCAACCGTGAAAAAGATCGTGCGGAACGACTTTCCTATAGCAACGTAATAATTGCAAGATTTTCCGACTGCACGCGCCAACGGCAAGGAAATGAGTGGATGGACTCGAGCAGGGTAGGGGGAAGTGGGATAGATACGGAAGTGACATAATTTTTTTGCATAAATGACTGCATTAATGAGCTAAAAACGCACCGTAGGCATAGGGGAAGATCCCATTATTGTAACACAGTGAGAAGGATTCTGCGATAGAGAAGTTACGGGTCCAAGGGATGGTAAAGCACGGTACCTTAGAGGGCCCCCCCCCCCCCCCTTTAGCCTTTCGGTTGTAAGGGGAGCACAGGACCTCCCGAGTGGAGGCGTCAGAGTGTGGGATGATGCCATGAAAAACTGACACAAATGCGCGAGCATCGTCGTATTGTCATACAGAAGACAAAACTTGCTCGAACCGGGAAGAAGTAGCAGCCGTGGACCAGTCTGAGAGCAAGGAAGGGAATTGCCTGTTGGAGGAGCACAGTTAGGAGAAAGGGATCGGCTTGCTGTGGAAGACGAATTTGAGGAACGGAGAGAGAGCATCCCGATGCAAGTCCGAGACGGAAGGTGACGATGCGGCAGGAGGATGGGAGGGCAGCAATGCCGGGGACCGAACGGTCAAAGTGGATGGAGCATTACGAAGCCTTCGTGTGTGTGATCCAGCGCAGCAGAGTGCCCTTCAAGGCGGTGAAGATGGGATCGAAGAAATCCACATCTTGCGGGCTTTAAGGAGAGCATAATTGACTCAATGTGACTTGTGTCGTCGAATTAGGTTCTAACTCATTGGAGAGATCATTGTGTTGGTGCGGAATCGGTTGTGCTCATCTTGGAGGGCCTGTACAGAGGCAGCAGTAATGCGAAGGTTCAACGCTGTTCTTAGAACGGAAGCAGATGGAAAAGGCGGTAGGACTGACGACGGAGGAGAGAGCCATCCGTGAGAGGGGGCGCAACAAAAACAAGCGGAGCGGAGACGGTAGGTCTCACATGGATCGGTGGACGGTGAGTCGTCAGTGTAGCAACAGGATGAGTCGCGGATCGGGCAGTCTTTATTCATGCTTTATGTTGGACAACAGGTGCCATGTACTGGTCAGTCGGGGCGGTCGAAGTGAGACGGGAAGGAACGGCAATGGCAAGGGTTTTAGTGTCGGAATACGAGTGAGCATGTCGACACTGTTGTTTTGGAAGAGAACCGCAGAGAGTTTCAGAAAGCGATGCCGGAGAGGACAGAGGTCTTTGGCAGGCTGTTTGCTTTCCACAGGAGTGGAGGATTCCATTTTTAACTGTGCGGCAGCTTACTGGCACTTCCATCGAGCAGCCCGTTGTCTGGATTGAAGTTGCCTCTTCAGATGATCGGCCATTTTGTGGGAAAATGTCTATATAGATGGGGCATCTTTTAGACACTCTGTTGTCTTCACGTTGGTGCTGGCAGTATGGATGCGGATCGAAATGAATAGTTTTCCTGTAAATCCAATGCACCCGTAGGCTTGGGTGTAGGAACGTTTGGTACTAAGGTTGTGGGTACCGGTTTCGTTGAGGATGAGGAGCTGGACATGGCGAAAATAGCAAACAAGTGCAACCAAACGCGCCCAGCGTGGGAAGGTTGTAGGAGAGGAAGCGCAACAGAGGGGCCGGAGAATGGTTAGATGGGAGGAGCGGTATAGCAGTGAACAAGCCGGAGGGAAAGGAGAGGGCAAAGTGGAGCGGTGAAGAGGATCGGTTCGGAAACAGGCGAAGTCACTGGAGGCAAAGCAATAGCTCCCCTCTCTTGTTTTCTGGTTTGGTCATTCTGCAGCCACCTCGGTTTTATTTTTATTATTATTACAACGTTGGCAGAGGAGGCAGTGTAAAGGTGGAATGATGCCGCCGGAAAAGGGGAGACGTGGTTAGGCCAACCCAACCTCCGTTCATCCTGCGAGGTCAACCCATCGGCTTGGAGAACAGTGAAGGGGAGGAAAGTACAGAAAAGGTGGGTTTGAAGCAAACAGAGAAAAGCCAAAGAGGCGATGGAGAGGGGCACTAGGTATTGGTGCACGGAGCTGTGCCAGGTGGAGCGCACTGATGAGGAGCAGAAACAGTCCATGGAGCATGTTATGCGGTGGCGGATACTTACGTTGTTAGGAATCACGCCAGTTCCTGTGATGCTAGAGGAGGGAGGGGGGGGATCAGGCACGTGACAACGAATCCCCTAGTGTAGGAGGTGAGTAATCGTGTATGTATGGAGGCCAACCAGGCCACCGAATAAGCAGACGGATCAGGATTAGCCGGCTGTTTTCGTTTGAAGCTGCGGCGCAAGAAATCCATAAGTGTGTGTACCTGAGCATTTTTAGAAAGCGGTACCTCGCTCCGGTCGGTAGTGGAGGGCCCGGAAGAGCATGACGAAAGATCCAAAGAGGGTGGAGGGAGGATGAAACCGTTGCCTTGACGGCTGCCTTATGGGCCTTTACTTGAAGCTTTTTACAGGTCCAAAAGCGTCCCTCACTTAGAGAACGCAAATCTCGGCGAGCAGCGGGCTGGTCGCATAGGATAGAGGACGTAGTGGCGGTAGCAACTGGCGGAGGCGGAATCGAAGACTCGGACAGGAAAGGGTTGGCCTAAGGCATCGCCGGGTCCAATGACTCCTATTCCTCAATTAATTCGAGAACCTCCACATTCCCCTAAATAGAGGGCTCAATAGGGAACGGCAGTACGGAGGGTGCTGGGTGGACCAGCCTTCCTTAGGTGTCCCCTTAACCTTGGCATCGCGGTGCGGAGCGTAGGCCGGAGCGTGTCGCAGAGCTGTCCAGGATGGTGGGCAGAGAAGATGGCGGAGACGAGAGGCTAACGGCGACAGGTTGGCGCGGCCGGAACGGTCTAGGGAAGCAGCACCCAAGTGGGCAAGTACTTGGATCAGAAGGTTCTTGAAAAGGAGGGAAAAAGGAATAGGCAAAGGAACTGCCCTTGAGGGAACGAACCACAGCGAGGAGGGAGCCGTTGATCCCAGTGGAACAGTAGTAACCGGGGAGGGCAGGAGCAGATGATCGAGCCCAGTTTTAGGTAAACCTTGTGGCCAGAACGCCCCCCTCCGACCTGCTGTGGAAAGTGAGACAGGAGGCTTGGAAAGGCAACCGAAGGCGAAGCCCGTGGGGGGGGGGGGGGGGGGCGGGGATCGTCACCACCCGGGAAGGGGGAATACGTCCTGACCACCGCGGCGGCGCAACCTTGGAAAATGAAGTCGTTGGGCAGGAACCGACGACGATCCAGAGAACATCGGCGAAGGGCCTGCCGGAGAGGCACCACCAGTTGGAGAGGCCGGAACGACATCCGGAGTGGAATCGCAATTACCTGGGAGTGGCGAAGCAGCGGAGCGAGGACAGGATGCGTAGGAGTCCGCAGTCAGAAGAACCGGTGAATCCATAATTTAACCTTGAAGCGGAGCGGTGTCCAAAGCGGAGTGTCTTCTAAGCGGAGCGGGGAGGTTAAAGAGCAACCACACGCAGTGATCGCCCTAGGAGAAAGATGATGATATTCTACTGTGATTCGCTTATACAGACGGACTCAGTTCCGGACATGTGCAGTAATTACGAGCCCGGCAGGGAAGACAACTTTCTTCTACAGGAATAAGAGCTCAATGGGGGAAACTCCTATAATGTTAAAGAAGGTAATGCATACTGGCTATAAAAAGAACATTTTGCTGGCCCCCAGCCTGGCCGGCTAAAAATGGTTTCTTTTTTGCATAAAACATACTTAACCTGATAATTTTAGCATTACATTGTCCTGAATGGAGGTTTTACGGTTGTGTATATCCGCCCGCTTGCATGATCCCACTGCGCCTGCGCGGCGCAGCCCTCCTGTGTATAAAGTGGCAGCATGGCCGATGTCGGCATTCATTTTCCTCTCAATCTGTCTGGCGGTGACTCAAGAGGGGAGGTATGGCGGGCCCTTGGTTAAGAATGTTTTAGGCAAAAAAGAAACCATTTTTAGCCTGCCTGGCTGGTGGCCAGCAAAATGTTCTTTCTTGTTTTGCCAAAACATATTAACCGGATAATTTTAGCATTATCAGCTGACCTCGTCAAACGTGGTGGCGGGCACCGATCTGACGGGGCGCCTCGGGATGCAAGCAGGCTTCCCCCAAAAATTTTGTAAATTTTGCACTTTATTCAGAACACATGGTGGCTAACAGGAATTTAGATCTCTTTCGCAGGGTTTGGTGGCCCTGAAAAAGACCGTTGTTTGTGGGTCTTGCTTCCATCTGGGTGGCTTGCTTCCTTCAAAGATGGCTTGCTTCCTTCTATGGGTGCTTGTTTCCATCTGGGATGGCTTGCTTCTGTTTCGTTCTGATTGTGCTTAAGGGGGCTTGTCCACAGTTCTGGCTGCGACGATTGGTCCCAGCCGGTGTAGTCCTCTTTCTTCTCTTGACATGTCCGTCAGGTAGTAGGGGGTGAATGTCGTCAGGTGTTGCCAGGAAGCTGCCTGTCGGATTTCTTCTAAAGGGATGGCGTTGTGGTGTACCCATAACGTAGAGATTGCTCTGACTTTGTGTGCCGTTGCTCTTTCTCTGCTCAAGTTTGTCTTGTCGTAAGCAACGTCGATGGTTCTCCTAATCCAGCGAGAGATCATTGCAGGAGAAGTTTCCCCTGTTTGTTGGTCAACTGGTAAGAAGAGTTGGTTTCTGCCTCTGCGGATGTCCTCGTATAAGGTACGGGTGAGGTGGAAACGAAGTGCCCGGATCGGGCAGAGTAGACGTTCGGGTTCGTCTCCTGTCAAGTTGGAGAGGCCTGGGAATGTGATTGGGTTAGGTGGTTCAGATGTTTTTGTGTTTTTGCACGAAATCCTGTTCTTGAGTGAAGTGTAACAGACGTAAAGTTCGGACCAAAGATGCAGACGGCAGGATCTGCGGAGAGAGCTTGTATTTCGGAAAAGCGAGCGCTTGCTGCGAGTGTTACTAGGAAGACGGTTTTCCTGGTTAGAAGGTGCAGGGAACTGTCTTGCATTGGTTCGTAAGGAGCTTCTATTAGTGATTGCAGCACGATTGACAAGTCCCAGTCCGCGACGTATCTTCTTGTTGTGGGGGGATCGTTCTCGAAGGAGCGGAGAAGTGCTGAGATTCGGTAGTCTTAGAGGAGGTTAGTTTTGTCTGCTGCCTTGAAAACTGAGTTTAGGGCTGATCGGTAGATCAGAATTGTTGAGCCTTTTGAGTTTTTCGATGTCGAAAAGGTCGGTGAAGAATCTTAGTAAATCGGGCAGAGCGGGATTGGCGGAATTGGTGTCCCTTGCGTAACACCAATGAAACCATTTAGTCCATTGGCTGTCGTACATCCTGTTTGTTGAATCTCTTGCAGCTTTTGAGGCGATTTGGATGGCGTCGTCTTTATGAATTCCTACCTTTTTGAGGAGTTTGATGATATAGTAGCCACGCGTGAAGGTTTAGGTTTCCGAGTTTGGGTGTAGTTTCGAGCCCTTTTGTTAAGACAGAAGATCTAAGATCTGGGAGAAGAGGGAGGCTTCTTGGGGTGTCGACTAGTAGGGACAGTAGGTGTGGGAACCATGCTGCTGACGGCCATAGGGTGGCTATGATAAGGAAGAGGCTTTGGCTTTCCTCGGCTTTTTGAAGTACCTGTGGAAGGAGTTTGAATGGTGGGAACAGGTATGCGAATAGGTTGTGCCATGGGTATGTCAGGGCGTCGACTGATATTGCATGGTTGTCCAGCAGCGGGTTGATGTAATGGCGAAGTCTGGCAATGTGCTTTGTGGCGAATAGGTCTAGCATTGGTGTTCACCATATCTTGAAGAGATATTCGCAAATGGATTTCTTGAGACACCGTTCTCCTGTTGGGGGTGATCGGTGAGAGAGAGCGTCTGCGATAACGTTCCTGTTTCCCGGAATGTGGAGGGGAAGCAGTGTTATGTTGTTTGTGATGCAAACATTGAGGAATTCGGAGGTCAGGTTGTGGAGCAGTCTGAATTTGGTTCCTCCTTATTTCCTTATGTAAGCCAGCGCTGTGGTAGTGTCTGCTTGGACTTGGATTACTTGGTTTTTGACGTGTGGGAGGAAGTGAAGTAAGGCTAGTTGGATTGTTCATGTGGGTTCCCAACCATAATTTGATGCGTCGGTGAAGATTAGTTGCTTGGGGGTTGGTTCGTGAAGTGGTACTGACTTGGTTAGGTTTGTCACATCTGACCACCAAAGAAGGCTTTCTTGGGGAAAATCTTCGTGAAATGGGAACTGTTGGTCTGGGTTGAGAAGTGGGTTCGACCAAACGTCGATTCGGTGGTGGTGAAAGGGTCTTACCATCCAGCGTCCGTATGAAATTAGGCTTGCCATAGAGTTCATTTTCCCGATTAGGGAGTTTAGATCTCGTAGGGAGAAGGTTGCTTGGTGTTGAAAGCTGCGGATGTGGTGTAGGAGGTCTTAGGACTCTTTCGAGAGATGGTGAGATTGTGGCTGATGACAGATTGAATGAGGCACCTAGGAACGTGAAGATCCGTTGTGGAGTGAGGCGTGACTTGGATTGGTTTACGCCGGATCCCAGCTGGTTTAGGAGGAGAATTGTTTCGTCCCTGTTCTGTTCGAGGTCGAGGGGGTCTTGATTGTGGAGAGCCTAGTCATCGAGGTATGCGCTTGCTTGGATTTGTTTTTGGTGTAGGTAGCCGAGAATCGGTTTTAAAACCATGGTGAAAATTCTTGGTGCAGTGTTCGAGCCGAAGGGCAGACAGCGGAATTCGTAGACCTGTCAGTTGTAGATGAAGCGGAAGTATTTTGTTGAGGACGGGTGGAGGGGCATGTGTAGATAAGCAACCTCTAGGTCTATGGAGACTGTCCAGTCGTTTTGTTTGAATGATTGGCGGATGGTTTCCATTTTGAAGTGGGGGATTGTCGATGTATTTGTTTAATGGTTTCATATTGAATATGAGCCTTAGACCACCTGTTTTCTTTGGTCGGGTGAAGATGGTGCTGTAAAAACCCGGGCTCGGGTTGTGGCATTTGACGATTGCCCTTTTCGCGACAAGGAGTGCGGTTTCGGTCGAAAGGGGTTCGGAAACTGGTGATGTGAAGTTTACTGGAGGGTGACTTGCTAAATGTGGTTGTGACAGAAACATGGAGCGGAAGTCCTTCTTGATGATCGAGAGGATTTCAGTGTTGGGGGTTAGCTTTTTCCATGCAGGGTAAAAGTGGCGAAGTCTTGCGCCGACCGGGAAGCAGGAGAGCCGGTGCCAGTCACTGTTTCCGGTTGGAGCTGCGGTCGCTGGGCGATGAGTAACGGCTGCGGCGGTCGGGAGTTGCGGCTCGCTTTTGTTGGGACCTTTGGTTGGAACAGGAGCGATTTTGTTGATCAGGCCGAAAGGGCTGATTCTTTTGGCTGTTGTCTTTCCGTGGAGATTTTGATGCATTGGATGGTTTATTCCAGCCGTCTATTCGTGTTCGGTGTTTGCTTGTTTTGTTAGAACGAAATGACGGCTTGTCTTGACGAAACAGCTTGGGTTTGCGAGAGATGTCAAGATGAGGCGCTACGGTAGGGATTAGGCCACGGAAGAGGGTGTCTGACTCATGAAGTGGCTGGTTCCGGAAGAGGTGTTTGGTTGATTCGTTTAAGTTGTTGGTGGATTTAAGAGCTGCTTCTCTCAACAAAAGTGTGTTGTTGAACAAGGCCCGAGTTGCCCAAGTTAAGGAGTGGTAGGTGGCAAAACTTGCTTTTTGAAAAAGTTGGGTGGCGAGTGACGAGAGGTTGAGGATTTCTTCAGGGGTGGCATCGTCAGTGAGGTTTTCACATAGTGCGTTGACTGCCGTGTTCAGAACGTTGGCTTGAGAGGCGGCGCGTAGGCTCATGCGTAAGCACTTGTCGTTGGCGTGAAGGACGAAGGAAGGAACCTCAATCCGTTTGGGGATGCTGAGAGCAGAGCCGAAATCCATCTTGACTTCACTGCATAGAAATTCGCATTCTGGGTAGGTGTCGAAATTTCTTGGATTTGTGGCACCATCACCAAAAGCACGGAAAAAGCTTGACTCGCGGCCGGGTCGGGGTGCAGGCGGTTCAATGTCAAGTTGTAGTGGTTCGCCCTTGCCCAGTAGAGCGCCACCGGTGCGGAGGACGCATGTAAGAACCACGATTGTACGATTGTAAGAAGTACGATTGTCCCAGGAGACTGCGGGGCTTTGCGTCTTTGTTGCGAAGGGCAAATCCGAAGCCTGTTGTAATGTCGGCTTGCCGAAAACACGATTGGAGAGGATACATGACCTCCAAAGATCAAAAAAACTCATGGAACATTTTTTTTCTTGAGCGCTTCAAAACGCCAAAAAGACCACGGTCTTAAACCCTTCGCCGAATTTTTAATAATGGACAGAAACGGCCCATCTTGCAACCATTTAATAGCCAGACACATTGTCTAAGTCTTCGGGAAGCCCAATCTTCAAAATTCCATCCAGAAGTCTCACAATCACCATTTGAAAACAACTCCAAAATTACCGCAGCGCTCCTTCATCATGGCCGCCATTATTTGAAACTTGTATCTTGTACTTTCGATTTTTATTGCTTGTATTTTAGGGCAAAAAGCCCAAAGACACTAGCTTAGTTGTGGTTTAGGAGGGGCTTCCATTTATGGTACTTAACCTCACATACATGTGGATACAGACAACTTTTAAAGTGTGATATTTTTTATTATGTTTGTCGGCCGCAAATACTATGAAAAATTTCCACAACGATCGTTACCTGCCTTTTAACTTCAAATTTATAAATCCAAATTAACTTAAATGCGTTATAGCATTCACTAAGCTAGTCTATTTATCCTTTTTATACTTTATTAATAATCTTTTGCCCCCAGACCGGTACCATTAGTCCGAACTAATTCGACATCGGCAATCACCGGACACAAATTTTTGTGTATATATTCTTGTCTTAAATCTCTACAAAAACCCGACTGTGACCATCCGAATGTTACTTCTAGCTTATCCTACTATTAAGAACTAAAGAAACGTTATAAAGATCTGTTTCCAAAGCAATCCAAAGTCAAACTGTGCTTAAAACTTTGAATCCCCCCCCCCCACCCCCCAGCCTAGTTGTGGTGTATAACACTGCAGTCTTCGTTAAAGCTTGTTTAATTTAAGGACTGGCTATTTACAGGTATTATACCTGTAAGTAATCGACTATTTAGAGGTACTGTACCAGTGAGCTATTGGCTGTTAATAGGTACAGTACCTGCAAGCAACTGGCTATTTACAGGTACTATGTTTACAAGCAACTGGCTACCATAAAACTACTGAACTTGTGTTCTTCCTCGTTATTTATTAATGCTAAGCACATAAAGAATAATTATTTCGATTATTGCAGTTTGATTTCACATTAAAATACGATCTGCCTGAATATTTGAAGGCGTCTAAGAAAATCCTGAAAATTCCTGTAATATCTAAAGTACAGCCTTACTCGAGGAAGCATCAAATTCCATAGCCTGACGACAAACCTTTCAAAAGCATCGACTTGTCACATCTGAAATTGTGCAGGTTTTATGTGATTTTTTACCATGAAATATACAGTCAAGCTCGTACGAAAGGCTGACAGTAGCTTGTTTCAGTTAAGTTTGTTTTAAGCGATCAAAAACAATCACTATGACTCAACTAGTGTCGCACCCGGGGTGTAGGGGCTGGAGGAGTACCCCATGTCCAGATCCGAAAAATTAGGACTAAAATTTGTTAAAAGTAGACGAAGCGTTTGTTGCAAGTAAAAAAAAATTGTGAAACTTGGTTTTCACAACTTTTCAACTAAAATTGCTGGAAATGAATTATTTTTTGGGAAGCCCTCCTTCTAGACAGACCCCTAGCTGAATTGTGGGAGATCATTTTTAATTTTTTTTATATTTATTTTGCTCTCACCCCCTGCCAACAAATTTTGTAACAACTAACAAGCTCATATGCACACATTACATTTAAATGGGTTTTTCACTTCCATGCGTATCTCATAAACCAGATCCGATATGTTCATTCATGGAAACCCAAATAAATCCGATTAATTGCAATTTTGTAAAAAGACAACACCGCACTAGCCAAAAGACGAAAAATCGTGCATACACACATTACATTTAAATATTTTTTTTCTACTGTGCGAATTTCTTAACTGATCAGACACAGTGGTTATTCATCAAATCCATATAAGCCTAGGCTAGATATGAACGAAAACAGCATTTTATTGCGAATTTTTTTTTACGAAAATCGCAAGATGCTTCCCCGGCACCATCTGTTGTCTTTTATATCGTTAAATCCTGCAGCAAGCGAAGGAATCCACAAACCATGAACAAACAAATATTATCAAGAAAGTAAACATTAGCTAAGCCTACGTAAATTAACCTAAGAAAATATGGTAAGTTTTCAAGCGGCAGTGAACAATCTGTAACGGTTAGCGATTTAATTGATAACAGATGGCGCCACTGAACAGTCGTATAATTTTTCCATTCGTATAAATGTGTAATAAATCCACTTTTGCAACGCTTAAAACGACTGCACAAAGTTCACGTTTTCAGGTAAAGTTTAGCCCATATCGCTCACATCTGCCCCAGTTAATATCAGTTTGTGAGAATGTTTAGAGATTTGATCGTCTTTGCCACGTGTGGTTATAATCTTTGAGTCTGTAACTCAAGCGCCTTCCAGCAAAATTCACATTTATTAAGGCGTTTTGTCGAAGATTGTATAAGCACACTGTTCTGAAATTACACGTTAAATGTTGCGTTAAAGCACATCTAATGAACAAAACCCGTGAAAAAGGCAAATTTATCAAAAAACGTAAACGTTAGCTAAGCCTGCGTAAATTAATCTGAGAGAATCCAATACGTTCTCAATCACCAGTGAACAATGCTAAAAGTTAATGACACAAAATGACAACAGATGGCGCCACGGTATTATAAGATATTTGTTTCGCATTCATGAACACGCAACGTTTTATGCTCGAAACGATAGCTGAACGTCCACGTTTTCAGGTAAAAATCTGGCCCTGATTCATCACATTTGGAGTGGTTAACATCAATTGTGTTTACAGATTTGGTTATCTTGGCCACCAGTGAGTCTGTAACTCAAAAGCCTTCCCGCAAAATTTACACATGTAAGGCGTATTGGCGAAGCACAGCTCTGGAATTACGCGTAAGACGTGACTTTAACGCACATCTGCGGGCTTTAGTAACAAGAATGATTAGTTACTAAATAAAAACCTTCATTGCAGTCTTTCCTTATTTTCGTAATGGTTTGCCTGGAAGATCAAACTACGATTCAGACAGCAAGGCAGTCGGATGCTTTCGTGCTACTGAAGTATGTTGGCTTTGGTACATTCACTTTTTGAGCACGACCTGTGAATAACCAATAGCTTACCGGTACAGTACCTGTAAATAGTCAATTACTTACAGGTATAGTACCTGTAAATAACCAGTTGTTTGCAGGTACTGTACCTGTAAATAGTCGATTACTTACAGGTATAGTACCTGTAAATAGCCAGTTGTTTGCAGGTACTGTACCTGTAAATAGCCACTTCCTTAATATAATAGTAAAGATTATTTCATTACCCAAACCAATGTACTAACCTTTAACCCGAGCCTATTCACGATGTTTATTTGTAAATATCCAATCAATAATCAATTTCCCAATGTAAAGGCCTTTCCCAAAGTTGAAGTGTTGAAAACTCAATTTGGCCTGTCTTTAGTCATTCCCTACTCCTTCAAACGGCTCTGCACCAAAACCCTTTGCTCTACCGACTTTCCCATTGTTCTCCTGGCCCTCCACCAATCAGACCCTCGTAGCTCTCCTACCCGTCCGCGCTTTTGCAACGAAAATCCGCTGCTCCAGCATTAAAAGCCCCCACACCCCTCCCTCCTCAGCACAGCTCACAGATCTCTCAGCTAGAAGGGTCACGCCGGTCGGTAGTGGAGATGTCACGTCCATGGTTGCCATGCCGGGTATAATGGTAGTGGTTGTAAGTAACTAGTTTAACTTTAGAAGCTTATCTTTAGGACCCCCCAATTCTAAATTTATAGTCTAACTTAAATTAACCTGTAGCTTAGAGTCTTTATGGTTGGTAAGCCTTATCGGCATTGCTGGTCTTTACCTCCATAAAGTTAGAGTAGGCACCTCTTCCTAAAAAGCCAGTTTCATTCTTTGTTCATTTCTATAATGTAAACAAAGGGACGGTTTAACCCTCGTGGAAAAATAACTGTGGGACGACTTGAAAACTACAGTCGTCAAATACAGTTGTAACTTAGCGGACGCGGTTCAGCTTGCTGGGTATTCCAGGAGTGGAACCCAAGATAAAAATGCTTTTTCTAATCTAAATTAAGTGTTTAAGAATCAACTTCGTTGTTCTTGTTGAAAAAAGTGAATTTCAAAATGTAAATTATGTCAAATTGTTTTTGCCAAACTTGTCAAAGCCAAACTAGTGAACTAAATGTAAAAGTGTTATTTTTCATTCTTTTGATGTTTTAAAATAAAAACCAAGAGTTTCTAAACCTCAGGTTCGTGTCCTAGCTGATTAATTGTTTTTTAAGTGTAAACTATTATGTAGCCCTTTTAGCTTTTATACTTCGTTTAAACAGTTAAATTATTCCACCGTTGGTGGCAGTGTAATTACCAGTAGCATTCAGGTTAGGCCTTAGTTAGGACGCGACGCTCTATCCCCTATACCGGGACTGTAGCCCATGCTGTGATTATTATCGTAAAAAGTCGAAATAACCTCGCTAACTTGAAGCTAAGAAGTACTCGTAAACCAATGATATCGGGGGCGCTACAAGCACCTCAGCCGTCGTAGCGTCCGCCGCTACACTGTATTGAGGCCCCGGTTGATAACTGGGGCGTCGGCGGACTGGGATGGTTTGTACAGAAAACAATCTGGAACCGTTTCCATTTGTTTTGAGTAGGGAGGCGAGAGGAATGGTGGGATCTTCCTTGTTGGCGTCCGTAAACTGGATGTGTTCAACAGGTGCAGAAGGTTTCGCGACAGTGGGTGTCGCGACAACCGGCAGTGCCGAAAATCTGCGTTGCTTGGCTCCCATATGAGGGGTGGGCGAGTGGCGTTTGCGGCTGTCACGACTCGTCGTTGAGGCGACCCATTCCTGTGTGTCGGCACGGCATGCAGAAGAGGTGCAGGAAGGCGGAGGCATCGGGGTTGATCTTGCATGTTGGCGAAATACCGAGTCAACTATGTTGTGGGCTTCGCTGCAAGTAACGCTGTAGTCACGACGAGGTGATTTAGATGAGAGGTCAAGGGGAGAGTTTGCGCTGGACAAACCCCGTTGAGAAGTAGCATCACGGAGTTTCCGTTTTGCGTGCCGGAAGAGCGCCTTTGCTTGCGGAAGGTCTTCTTCCAAGGCCGAGAGCTCGGGCGGAGGCGGAGTGCGTTGTCCGTCTTGAGGCGGTGAGTCGTCATCATCATTCGCGACAAGGCCTTCCCGGTCGAGACCCGTCGTATGGTGGTCGTGAGGGGCAGGCGGGTGAGCAGGCGGGAGCGCAGCATCCGAAGTCAGAGCAATGGCTGAGAGGCCGTCATAGACGGCGCCGTCTTCAGCTGATGCCATGGAGAAGTCGCGAAAGGCGAGAGGCGAGAAGTTGCGAAAGGCGAGTTGTTGCGAAAGGAGAATCCAAAATCCGACGGACGAAGTGAACGAAGGAACCTCTTGGAGGAAAATGAATACCAACATCGGCCATGCTGCCGCTTTATATACAAGAGGGCTGCCCCGCGCAGGCGCAGTGGGATCATGCAAGCAGGGGATACACACAACCGAAAAACCTCCAGGGAGACATTCCATTGAGGACAATGTAATGCTAAAATTATCAGGTTAATATGTTTTGGCAAAACAAGAAATTGAGTTTTCTGGTTACTCACTGCATCCACTTCATTCACTGCATACACACCCTAAATAAACTCCTTCGCTCGTATCCTGTAATCTCCCATAGCCCAATGTGAAAGGTCTGAAATCGAGGATTGTCAAGAAGAGGCGGAGTATGCAGAGTAGCTCTCAGAAAAGCAGAGGGAAGCAGAAGGAGGACGAGGCGGCCATGGAAGATGTACAGGATACGAGCGAAGGAGTTTATTTAGTGCCATGCAATGGATGCAGTTCAGTTTACATTGGAGAGACGAGAAAAGGAGTGAGGACAAGGCTTGGGCATCACATTGGAGACACCAGGAATGAAGTGGAAGAAAATAGAATTGCAGTACGTTGCATGGAAATTGAACACGAAATTGGCAGGGACAAGACGAAGACACTAGTAAGAGAAAAAATGAGAAGAGATCGACACCTACGGTGCCTAGAGTCTAATGCGATCCAGCACCACTTAAGGAATAATATCCCCCCCCTAATGAACATCCAAGGCCCATCTAACCCAAAAGTCATAAACTTGGTAGGGAAAGAATTAGATGACATGCTCAAGCAAAGATGGAGTGAAAGAAGCAAGTTATAAATGTGCATGGACCTTGTAACTATGCCATTTGTGCAAGTCAACGCGACATTGTAAAAGGTGTATTTAGGATTGTATTTATAGGTGGCCATGACTCTTGCTGCACTTACTTTGTAAATATCGGAGACTGTGGACGTTCTTTTCAAGCAAGCAGACGAAAATATCGAGGATGTTACCAGAAAGCTCAATTTTCTTGACCCCTGCCTGATGAATATTGTTGAAATAAAATCAAAAATTTGGAAGATACAGACAGTATCCTGTTTTTGAAAGTGAGCGTAATGAGTAATTTTCGAGTTTGAAATAATTCAACAGCGTTTTAAAGTAATTCAAGTAAGCCTAACGGTTTATTTTGAGACTTGAGAGTGTGAAAATCGAAAATGATGAAGAGCTCACATCCTTTGATATTGTAAAACTCTTCCCGAGTCTCTCGCAAAAGTTGATTCTTGAAATGTTTCACGGCCGGCACAACAGCAGAAGATTGGAAGATCAACGAGAGTAAAGAACAGGGCTCTGCTTAAGATTGTGCAGTTCTCCATTTACGTGCAATTTAATGGGACCCCTTATTGGCAGACGAGAAGCTCCCCAATGGGATATTCCTGATCGCCAGTTACCACAGACTAGATGCACCAGCATATAGACATGCATGTCGAGCATATGCATTCACACTCCAAGCTATGCGAGAAGTTTGTTGATGACATTGTGTCGGTGCAGAAGAGTGACACGGATGTCATCTTGAGAGCACTCAACATATGACACGGAGATGTGGCGTTCACACTAGAACGAGAGAAAAACCGAGCACTGCCTTTCCTGGATGTGCTCCTCACAAGAAATAAAGATGGAAGTGTGCATTTCCAACCGTTTAGGAAGTCTACAGCCACTAACAGAGACATTTCACACGATTCGGGTCACCCGGTGCTGCAGTTAAAAGCCATTGCGAGAAATGAAATGCAGCAGATTTTAACCACTCGAAAGACTTGCGAACGGCTTGAACCAATCTGCAAGAAGATAAAGGAAGATACATTGATCTAGGTTAGCCCGCTGGAGCCCTAAAATCCACGATTCGGCAAGCGGTGGGAAAAAGTAGACAGGCGTGTAGAGAGAAAGTGGCTGACGTACAACCTACTAAACCTAGAATGGCGATTACTTATCTGCGAGAGGGTTTGGCGCCAAGAGAGGTTCACCACTTACCTAGAAATTTTAAAATCTTAATGTTGAAGATGCTGAGGGAGATTTGAATGAAGAAAGCCTAAGTATGAGCCAGTTGAAGCGTGAGGCGAGTCGCCTCTATGGCATGAGGAGCAAAACTATGGGGCGAAGCGTCCTGTTAGTGTGTGCAAGCCATTATTTTGAAGGAGTCTCTAACACTAGGAAAGGCATCTTCTAAGTACTATGTGGTGAATGCAATGCTCTTCAAGTAGGAGAGGAGTGCATCAAATGCATTACGCCACCACTGGCGTAATGAAAAACAGCATTGCACCCTATCACACGGGAACAAAGCAAGGGATTTCCTGGAACAAGACTACCACTCTGTTGGTTTTCAATTCCGCTAGTGACAGGAAGTTGAGAGCCCTCAAATCTTTTGCTACCAAGCATTTTGAAAAATCTGTTACTGAACTAATGAACACCCAACGACTGTCTCACCTCCAACTAATCAATTTATCGTCCAGCGAGATCTCACTGAACGGTCAGAACAAAGATGGAAGTCCACCGCAACTTAACAATACAGGAGGCGACGTCAATAGCCGTCAGTTTTGAATAGAAGTCTTGACAAATGTAGTTAATACAAGCTTTCAAAATCAAGCGTAAGAAGCCTGACGAAGACCAACAGACAATTTAACATCTTTCCTAAAAAGATGATTACTCAAGTTCACAATAGATGCATCATAATAAATACATTTCAAACCCACTCACCTCCATTAATTGGTTGAACTGAGCTTTCATTTCAAAATAAGGTCTGTGGATGGCAAAAAAATAATGTATATTACCACAATGTTTATGGAAAGGTACTTAGTTACTAAAGCAAAATGCAAACCCATGTTATGCCGAACACTTGTGTACAAGTGTTGCTAATAAGCATCATTTTAAAAGCTAACTTCTGCTTCCCTTTACAATCAATAGAAGCAATTGACACTAAAAAAACATAGAAATACCAGGGTATCCCGATTTTTCCTTATAGAGCAGTTCCTTCCTATTGAAAGCTCAATCCCTAACGATGAAAAGTTGGCTTCCCTGCCGTGCTGCTGGCTCCCTTCCGCGAATGCGCACATGCCTCTACATAAACCGCCCGAATCGAGCTGGCTTCATCTTCCACTCAGGGTCTACCTTGGCGATCAAGAGGGGAGGCCGGACGAGTGAGGGTAATGTATGTTTTCGGTTAGGCAACGAAAACAGATATAAACCAGGCCGTACCCTGGTATTTCTATGTGTTTATTGCCGTTAAAACATCCATTACCTGATTTTTCTTTATATAGCAGACCTCGTCATATGGTGGTGGGCGCCAAGGACGATGGTTACCCGTGCTACGAGCTGGCCGCCCCGAAGTCTAATGACCCCGTGAACCGGGCGCCATCCATGCAGGTGACCGTAAACGGAGAACGTATGGGTAGTATGGCCCACCAAGGAAGAGAGCCGGAGAGGTCTTCACGTGAGGAGAGCTGGTTGGTCACGTAACAGGCGACCGGATTTATCGTCATGAGGCGGAGTAAGGCTACCGTGTAGGTATGGTACGATTCGTAGTAGGGTTCGGACCATACGCCAGGAAGGTGGAGGAAACATGGACGGCAACCGTATTCTGGGCAAGGTAAACGAAAAACGTTAGTCAAGTAAACATCACAAAATTCCCGTTACCTTGTGGAGGCTGTGGAAGGTTCTTGATCCAGGAAGGACGGGCTTGACGACCGGGGAACATGTCCATAGGATCGCGACGCAGTTAAGCCAAAGAGAAGGTCTGAAGTGGTCGCATCAGGCGGACAGAGATTATTCGTAAAAGACCTGAATACTTGGACTGATGTTATAAGGCACAAACAGCTCCTGAACGAGGGAGCATGACAAGTGTGAACGTTCGGGAGCAGCGGAGTGGCAACCTAAGAGTCGGTAATGAAGAGACAATTGTCTGAGAGTCGTGGCGGTCGAATCCACTGGCCGTATTGCAATATCATGAATAAACAGGATCGAAGGGTTCTAAGGCGTGGTATGTTCAAAGGCTGGTTGAAGATGTCTTAGTCAGGAACCGCAAGACGCACAAGGAGAGGTCACTCAAGAGATACGGCAGAAGGACCATGCAATCGTCAATATGTACTATGTAGACAATACCGAAGCAAACACCAAGCCAATAGACGACAAATTTCCAAGAGGCGTTAGGAAAATTGTGAGAAGCCGGCAGAAGAGGATGCAGCCGGCCAAGGACTGTAAGGCACAAAGAATAAGTCACTCAAGAGACAATACAGAGGGACCGTGCGACCGTGGAGGAGGCATATACCCCGAGTTGACAAAAGAAAAGTTTCAGGAACTGGATCTACAGTTGTGGACAGGAGACCGCAAGGAGTTGGCTGTTTGCGGTGCTGGAGACAGTAGAGTCCCGTCACCAACCAACGTAGATTCACAATAGAGCGGAGGCTGGCCGAAGAGGTAGGGTTGTATGCGAGGTCATTGATAAACGAAGGGTCCCTGTCCTTCAAGATCAGCCTTGGAGACAAGGGACAGGTGACAAGGTTTCAGGCGTCATGGTAGATTTGGTCTTGAGGGACCATCGGTCGAAGCGACCACAGTTGTGTTCTAGATGATCGCACAGATAGAGAAGATAGTAAGAATAGGGAGCGTGGTGCTTCGCTGCAGTTAAGTTGGTTGATCTATTCCTTCTAGAGATTGTGCTAGGGAGCCTATGGGCCTGGGGGGATCGTGAACCACGGCCCGAGAGAACTGTCGACCGAGGCATAAGTAAACGTTGAACCGTGGGCCTAATAGGAGGTAAAAGAGATGATGGCTAGATGCATGTTAACAGAAGACAAGACAGAAGATAGGCGTTGTAAGCGAAAGTGAACTTTCTTCGCGCAACTGCGGTCCCAATGGATGTTCCTAGCAGACCGAAAAACTTTTGGGGACCGTGGACCGAAGCCGAAGTAAATGTTGATTTGTGGACCGAATGGAGGATCCAAGAGAGGTTCTTGTAAATAAGAGACAGGAGACAAAACAGTTGCCGACGAATGAAAAGGTTTCTATATGTAGTTGCAGTCGCCGAGACCGTTCCTAGCAGACCCAAGGGGCTGGGGGACCACGGCGTGAGGCCGAGGGGGACTGTGGACCGAAGCTGGATAACAGCTTGACAATAACCGAAAGGCAGAAGCCTTAGAGACAGCAAATGCTATAAAGCAGAGCGGTCGACGTGTTGCATCTAATGAATGTGAAGGGTGCCAACAGCAGTTGTTGATCAAAGTAACCCTGCAGAACCAGAATTGTATTACAGGTGTGAGCAGCAGAGCGGTCGGCATGTTGTAGCTAGCATCTGCGGTCGTCGGGAAACAGGTCACTGGAGTTGTAGCGGTGCTTACAGGGTCTTGAGGTGCCTACTGTCTAGAACCGGCATCTGGTGAAGTTGCGGTTAAAAAGTACTCATAAGTGACTGTTTTGACTTTTGCGGAAAAACAGCATAGCAGTGTCTACTGCACGGTTAGTAGTAGAGCGTCTAAGTCCTAACTAAGAATTTCTGTACTGTCTAATCACCGTTCGCTGCCACCACGATGGGTGTGTATTTAATTGCCTAAACGGAGTTTAAAATAAAAATGATTTTTAGTTATTTTAGCTCAGCAAATTAAATCATTTAAAACATTTAAAACATGCCATTTACACGTCATTTAAAACAACTCTTTTGTATTTTAATAAGACATAACACTTTACAATCCGTCAACTAGTTTTTTCACAAGAATAACGTTAATAAGCTTTGAATTGAAAGCACACTTGGGATTTACATTTAAATCGGCAATAGAACTGAAATTGAGTTCGTTACATAATTTTGACAAGAAAAGTCAACTTAGTTATCAACTCTCTAGATTACAAAATGATCCTTACATTAAGTAAAATAGTCTTTGAAAGAAATTAGCAACCCTTGCAATAAAATCACTCAACTATCACACTGAATCAAGATTAGTATTAAATGGAAACAACCATTTGAAAGCTCTGCTTCAACGATAATACACGCTAGATCTTGGCGATCTTTAGATTATTTAGAGAACACTGAATTCACATAAATAAGAAAAAAAGCCGGTTTTTTTTAGGAAGTTTAAATTTAAGACTAATAATTTAGAAATAAAGTTCCAAAATAAAAATTCAAGTTTAAACTAGTTACCTATGACCTACTACCTTGCCCAGCATGGCAACACTCGGACTGGCAAGACATCTCTGCTCCGACCGCCGTAGTAACCTCTAGCCTTTGAGATCTTGAGCTATGCTATCGAATTTCTCCTGCAGCCTGGTTTTATAGCTGCTGCCTGGCAGCAGGGAGGAGGGCAAGCGCGTCCCTGTAGGAGAGCTACTTTGGGGGGGGGGGGGGGGGGGGGGGGAGAGAACCTCTGGAGAGGGAGGGACTGAGGCAGGCCGACCAATGTAATAGATTTCTGTGCTGCGGCATGATTGGAGAGGATACCCGGACTCCAAACATCAAAAACCTCGGGGAAAAACTCAATTTTTCTGAATCTCCACACTTCAGGCCCCACCTCCCCAACCAAAATCCTCATCTTTGGTTGGAAAATTCGACATGAAGTTACCATCAGAATCGGCCATACATAGAAGCCCTTAATAGCCACACACTCGAACTTTATTCCTGTGAAAACAGAACATTAAATTTCGTCCGCAGCATCATTAACAAAAAGTCACCAAACTGAGCCGTAGCGCTCGCACTTCCGGCCGCCGTAACTTCAAAACTCGTGTACAAATGTAATTACTTCTCTTTATTTTATTACAGGCATAAAGCCTAAATCCACTAGCTTAGTTGTGTTTTAGGAGGGGGCTTCCTTTAAGGTACTTAATCTCACATATATGTTGGATACAGACTTAGTACGATATTTTTTATCTTATTTGTTGGTACCCAAATGCTATGAAAAATGTCCGACTTTTCTCTATCTCCATTCTCTGCTGAGACAAAACTTAACTTAATTTGATTCATTATATAGCCTTTTTACTAAGCTGGTTTATTTAACCTTTTGAGTTTAATCTTTTGCTCCCGGATCACTACCTCTGCTTAGCCTTCATTCAATAACGATTTAAACGAACGTGAATTTTATTTGTTGTAAATAGTAAACTGAAAACTCGACCGTGACTACCAACAATCCGAATGCAAAACAAACGATCTGTTCCTTCTATTAAATTGGAAAATTGCCAAAGTCAAACTGTGCATTATACTTCGTCCCCCCTCCTTCAATGGTGCAGTGCATAACACTGTAGTTTAATATTTTGTACACCAAAACTCCCAAAGTAACTAAAAAGCCAATTTTCCATTGTCAAACAGTTCAAAACTCGTTATTGGCACATGTGTACGTAGTCCCTGTTCCTTCAAACGGTTCCTAAGCAAAAGCCTTTGTTTACCAGACTTCTCCACTTTCCATTGTTCTCCAGGCCCTCAGCTAATCAGACTCCCGCAGCTCTCCTCGGCATCCGCGCTTTTGCAACCAAAATCCGACGCTCTAGCATAAAAAGCCACAGTCGCCCCCATCCATAACACAGCTCACAGATCTAAAACAAGTGGTGGTCACGGCCGGTCAGGAGTAGAGATGCCGCGTTCTGAAGGTTGCGATGCCGGGCAAAGGTAGTGGTCAGTATAAGTTACTAGTTAATTGAAAGTTTAATTTTAGGATCCCCATTCTAAATTCATAGTTCAATTTTAACTTACCTCTTGTTTTGGAATTTTACAGTGAAGTAAGCCAAACGGCATTTTCGGTCTTTACTTGCTGTAATGTCAGAGTGGTTCTCGTCATAAAAACCAGGTTTTTTTTCTTATTTATTTTAAACTCCGATTTAACTTAAACAGCAGTCAGTGGCCCTCGAGGATTCGGGCGCTCTTTCGATAAAGAGTTATCTGTCTGGGTTAATTGTATAATTTAGCTGATGCGGTTATAAATTAACGGATTCTTCTGGAATTCACCCTACTTTTTCTAGTCAAAAAGTGTATTAATGTAAAAAGTCAGTTGTTGCTTTTTGTTCGAATTTTCTGTAATGTAAATTCGTGTGCTTTCACTGTAAGCTTTCTTGCTTTAATTCAAAGCTTCTCATGTAAACTAGTAATCGAAATGTAAAGTGCCTTTTTCATTTGTTGTTATTTTTATTAAAGCCAAGAGTTTTTAAAACGACAACTACGGTTTCTAGTGAGGATTAATTGCTAGCGTTTAAATAATATGTAGCCTATTTTTATTCTAAACCCCCTTAGCTTTTAAACTTACCCACCGGTTGTGGCAGCCTTAAAGATGAGGTAGATAGTTACTGGTTAGACTTATTCATTTTTAAATAAGAAAGTATCTTCACTCCCTCCTGGATTGAGGCCCAACTGTGCTGTTAGAAATCAGTCATTTCTACAAGCTGGAAGTCAGCCATGAGTGCGGAGACGTTACAAGCACCTAGCCCGTCGTAGCGTCTGCCGCTACAATGAGCCCGATACTTCGCGGTTGTTTAGGTGGGCTCCCCATCCTTCTTTGGAAGAGTCGGTGAAGATGAGAAGGTCGGGTGGGGGTTTGTGGAGAGGCATTGACTTTGTGAGGTTTGTGATGTCTGACCACCAAAGGAGAGTTTCGAAGGGAAAGTCTTTGTTGAAAGGCATCTGTTTGTATGGGTGATTTTGATTGATCGACCAGTTGTCTATTAGGTGATGGTGAAGGGCCCTGACCATACATCGGCCGTAAGGGACGAGGCTTGCCATGGCGTCCATTTTCCCAATTACGGAGTTGAGTTCCCGGGGTAAAAGGAGATCGTCCTGTCTCTGTTGAGTTCGAGTGTGTGTGGGTCTCGGTTGTTGAGTGCCCAGTCGTTCAGGTAAGGGCTGGCTTGGATTTGTTGCTGGTGAAGGTTTGCAAGAATTGGTTTTAGGACTAGGGTGAAAATCCTTGATGCAGCGTTTAACCCGAAGGGAAGACAACGGAATTCGTATACCTTTTGGTTGTAGATAAAGCGAAAAAGGAGGGTTGATGCTGGATGTAGGGGGACGTGAAGATAAGCGTCCTCCAAGTCGATTGACACTGTCCAATCGTTTTGTTTGAATGAAAGGCAGATTGTTTCTAGGGTTTCCATTTTGAATTGGTCGTCGAGGATGTACTTGAGTGGTTTCATGTTGAAAATTGGGCGTAGGCCTCCCGATTTCTTTGGTCGAGTGAAGATCGTGCTTTAAAAGCCCGGACCCGGGTTGTGGCATTCTCTGATGGCTTTTTTTCCGTAAGAGTTCCGAGACTTCGAAGGAAAGGGAATCTGAGATCGGTGGCACAAAGTCCCAGGGTGGGAAGGCCGATAGTGGAGGCTGTGCCAGAAGGGTCGGACAAAATCCGTGTTTTATTATCGAAAGAATTTCTGCATTGCGGGTGAGGTTTTGCCAAGCCGGGTAGAAGTGGAAGAGTCTTGCACCGACTGGAAAGCAGGAGAGGTGAAAGGCATCATTGTTGGTTTTTTCAAAGGAGCTTCTGCCCCTGGTGACGAGTATTGGCTGTGTCGATCGGGAGTTGCAGCCCGCTAGTGTTGATTGCGTTGGCCGGAACAGGGACGTGGTGTGTCGGCACGAAATGGCTGCTGCTGTCTTGGTTGAGAGGAATGTTACAGCAGGGCGCCGAAAAAATTTCGTTTTTCCGACGAACAATTTTTTTTCTTGAGCGCACCAAAACGCAAAAAGACCTCGGTCTTAAAACCTCAGCCATTTTATTAATAATGGACAGAAACGGCCTAACTCTTCAACCCTTAATAGCCTACAACAATATCTACCTCTTGGGAAAGCCCGAATTTGAAAATTCAATGCAGAAGATTTACAATCGACATTTGAAAAACTCACGAAACCAACCGAAGCGCTCATCATTTCCGGCCGCCATTATTATAACTCGATGTACATTTTTATTATATTTTCGCTATTTCTTTTGGGCAAAAAGCCCACACACTAGCTTAGTTGTGCATTAGGAGGGGCTTCCTTCATTGGTACTTAAACTCACATAAATGTGGATACAGACATTTTAAGTGCGATACTTTTTATTGTATTTAGCTGCAGCAATCCTATGAAAAATTTCCACTACAATCCAAAACTGTCTTTTAACTCCAAAGTTAAACTTCCCATTTAATTAATGCGTTATAGCGTTCATCTAAGCTAGTTTATTTAATCTTTTTATATATTCTTTTGCCCCCAGAAACGCTATCATTAGTCCGAAATAATTCGAAATCGGCATTCTCACGGATACAAATTTTTGTGTAAATATTTTTGCTTTAGTTTTCCATCAAACTCCGACTGTGACCATCCGAATGTTGCCACTAGCTTGTCCTTGTATTAAAACCAAAGAAACTTATAAAGATCTGTTCCCAAAGCAACGAAAAGTCAAACTGTGCATAAAACTCCGTCCCCCCCCCCCCGCCTAGTTGTGGTGTATAACACTGCAGTTTACAGTTAAAGCTTGTTAAATTAAATAGTAATGCTTTATGCATTACCCAAGCCCAAGTACTAAGCTTTAACAAGAGCCATTTCACAAAGCAATCATGTAACTATTTATTCCATAGTCAATATTTTAATGTAAAGGCCTTTCCCAAAGTTCACTTGAGTAAAACTCCACTTGGCCTGTTTTTCCATGCCTCAGTCACTCCAAGCGGCTCTGCACCAAAACCCTTTGCTCTACCGACTTTCCCATTGTTCTCCTGGCCCTCCACCAATCAGACCCCCGCAGCTCTCCTCGGCGTCCGCACTTTGGTCGCGAGAATCCGCTGCTCCAGCATAAAAAGCCCACACACCCCTCCCTCCTCAGC
>JAHWFP010199596.1:0-23856 GCA_023313725.1 Lithobius niger
ATTTTGTCATTCTCACGGAGTACGGCAGTGGGCACCTCGGTGCGACGTGGGATGTAGAGGGCAGTGCCGAAATCCATTTTTGCTTCGGTTGACAGAAACTCAGATTGTTGGTAGGTTTCAAAAAGGCGAGGGTTGGCCGCGCCGTCACCAGTCGCTCTGAAGAACCAGGATTCACGGCCTGGACGAAGGGGTGGTGGATCCTGGTCGAGTTCGAGGGGTTGACCATTCCCGAGGAGGGATCCCCCAGTTCTGAGGAGTGTCGTGAGTAAGGCAGTGGATTGTCCGATCTTTGCTTTTTCACGATTATTTTTGTCCCGAAGGCCATAGCCGAAACCCGCTGAAAGGCCCCTGTTCTTGGGTTTAGGAGCGGAGGAGTTCGGTTTGTAGAGCTAGCCGTCAGGGATAATGGCTTCTACCGCTTTGAGAAGGTCGAACAGGGGGATGGCAGTTGGATCATCGTCGGCTTGAAGGGAATCTTCATAAGGGTCAAGCGGGGGCTGAGCGAAGTTAACTCGATGCGGAGCTTGCCGGCCCAAAACAGAAGCCGAGTCGAGATCATGTTCCGTGTTGAGGATGCGGGAAAGGAGTTGCTGGAGTTCCGCTGCAGAAATGTTTGGGCGGTGTTTCTTTGAGGGTGCATGGGCGTAAGGTTGCTTCAGTTTGCGAGCATCGGTGTCGGAAGATGCAATCCAGTCTTGGACGTACGAAGTGGCCTTTGAAGGGGGCTTCTCCGTCGAGGAGCGGTTCTTGTAAGAGAATTCCTTGATGGAGCGGTCCATGAGGTGGTGAATTTCTTGCGTTGACAAGCGATCCGTCTCAGGTTCAGGATGTGAGGCCAATGATAAGTCGAGGGGCGGGACATCATGTTGCTGTAGAGCGAGAGATGCCGAAGTTGATGGCGGCTGTTGGGCGCAGGGCAACGGCGAAGCCGAATGGTCTTGGGTTAAAGAGGCCGTGGGTCGAGTTGGAGACGGCAAAGGCGAGATACTGGGGTCAGGTGGAGGGCTTGACGGAGGAAAATCCATAATGTGTCGGCGTGATGATCACGTAATGAACGGGAGTGGCAACGACGAACGAGCGGCGAACGGGAACGTCGAACGATGAACGGGCTGCAAATGACGAACGGGCTGTTAAGGGCGAACGACGAACGGGCTGTGAATGACGAACGGCGAACGACGAACGAGAACGAGGCGTTGAAAGACGAGCGGCTGGCAAGCGACGGGCGCAGCGAGACGTTAACTCTCAGGCCGAGAAGTGCGAACAACGAACGGGCTGCGAACGCCGATCGACGAACGGGCAGTTGAAAGGAGACAGGCAGCACACGACGAGCGGCAGCAGGCGGCGTCGAGTTCCGGCATAGGACATGCGAACGACGAACGGGCTGCTGGCGGCGAACGGGCTGCGGGCGGCGAACGGGCTTGCGGGCGGTGAACGGGCTGCAGGCGGCGGGCGAGCTGCGGAGACGACCGGCGAACGGGAACGGAGAGGAGAGCTTCTTTCCAGGCGACGTCGGCGACGAGAGCTTGAGGAAAAGAGATGGCCGCCATGGGCGAGCAATCTGCTGTTATAGGAGGCCTGCGCATGGTGACGCATGCGCAGTGGGGTTGCGCACTGGGCGGATCAGGAGAGCGAAAAAACCTCCAGTCATAAAGAGCACTCAGGAACTGAATGCATTTTAATTTACAGGTAGTAGAAATTTTCTACCGACGATTAGAAACAGCCTTTGTTAGCCAGTGTGCGAAAAAAAATTGATTAATTCGATGAAACATAGACATACACATCAATTACCAAACCGTACCACTGTTCCAAACATTGCCCCCAACACCAGCCGTGCTTACCACGGGCTTCCTATAGTTCAAACTAGTTTTGGAGCAAGTTTTGTTAGCTATTCAAGGATAATATTTAATATGAAGTTTTATACAATGCTAGAAACAATTAACTCCAGTCAACACCAGGGAAGCCGGTCAGGCCACGCCAGGCATCCAGTCAGTGTCAAAGTTTTACCAAATGTAGAAATTTGTATCATTGAAAATTCATATTTTTTAAAATAAAAACAAAAATAGGACGTTCATTGATAGTGTGAAAATTCTATATATTTTTTTAAAGATTACTGCAACAGTTTTAACCCTAATTCTTCTGAAGAATAAAACGAATTGTAGCCCAGTAAATTAACTTTGAATTTATGTTTCTTTGCTACCTGGAATAGAACGCAATTCTATGACAATTAGGTTTACGCTGGATTGCAGCACAATCCATTAAATTAACAAACGAATTTAAACAGTCAATTGGCATGAATTGTATTAAATATGATGGACCGTTATTTAGAACTCTATAGTTTATTTCAAATTTAAAAAGAGAGACAACGTAATTTCAGACCCATAACGAAAAGGTTACGGATTCTCTTGGTATATAGTCTGATGGGAACCAGTAACTGTCTTATAAGTACAGAGAGATAGTGCTAGTGTAATCTTGTGTTCTTAGCTTAATTCCAGGGCATTGAATGAGTGTTAAATAAACATACCAGAATCGTTGGGGGGGAAATTGGCTGAATAACGGGAGAATAAACGTTCCATAAACCTCAAAGGTTGTGGAGAATAAACGTTTTTAAAAAATAGTTGAATAAACGTTTTTTTTTAAATGGATGAAAAATGGTTGAACAAACGTTTCTGAAAAATGGTTGAATAAACGTTTCTGAAAAATGGTTGAATAAACGTTTCTGAAAAATGGCTGAATAAACTTTTCTGAAAAACGGTTGAAAACAGGAATGGTTGAATGAAGGGCGAATTTACGTTTAGTTTACCTTAAATATGTACGTGTATTTTTGGAGATTACTGTGACACTTTCAACCTTAATTCTGCAGAAGAACTGAAACGGTAATTTAACGTTGAATTTACGTTTCTTTGCTACCTGGGAGTCTGACTCTTCACGGTTACTAGACAAGATGAAATGGATTGATGCAAGCTCCCTTCATCCATGCAAGACTGTTATTGAGCAGAAGATACAGTGTACTAATTATATATTCTATATTTGAAACAATGCTGCTATAAGTCATACTCCAGGTTATCTTCCTGTGAACAATGTTTGGAAGTTGCTTGATGATAAAGTACACAGCTGTTTGGTGTGCAGGGGATCAGACTCTGCCAACTCTTGAGAACATATTGATAGATTAGTCAGATGTGGATGCTGCTGAGGAATCTTCAGAAGATGCAGTTGAATTCTTAGTTGCTGAAGAGATTACTAGTGATGAAGATCAGGGTTATAGTGATAGTGACCAACAGAGCTAATAATCACTATTCTGTTATTCTGTTCTGTTCCATTACCCGACCTGACTTAGTACATTCCGTGAACTGATACGAGAAGCTCTATTTTTGTGATATAAAATGCTTTCATATGCTACAATGGTTAAATGTGGTGTTTGTATTAGGATATCGTATCAGACATACATTATTAAAGTCATCTGCACAATATTTCTATAGTCCAAGCAGACATGTATGTAATCTCAATTAATCTTAAGTAATGTTCATTGTTTTGGGTGGGCCTATTACACAAAATTCCTTATGACATTTTTGACCGTTTTGAATACATGTTGGGAAACATGACACCGAAGAAAAACCCAACTTTTGGAACGGCAAAAAAGGAGTGAAGGGGGAAGTTCCCAGAGGCCCCAAGGGAAACGAAAGGGCCAGCATGGAAAGGACTCTCGATTTAAATGGTTACTGCACCCAAATTTTAAGTCTTAAGATGCGCAGCCAAGATTCTGATATACTAAAGTTTGTTTTGGCATTAACTCGAAACATGCCCTTATGATTTAAATGACGGTCATTGGAGGGCGGGTCTACCTATAATTCTTTAATGGCATATTGAAGGTTGGTAACAGCACCCAATTTTCGAACCTTACTATGAGCAACAATGAATCTGAGACACTAAAGTGTGTTTTGGCGTTAATTTCAACCACGTACCTTAAGAGATAAATGGCGGTCATTTGGGGGCAGGTCTACCTCTAACTCTTTAATGGCATCTTGAATGGTTACAGTGCTCAATTTTCTTGTCTGATTATCATCTGGTACACTAAAGTTTGTTTTGACGTTTTAACCATGTACCGTATGAGGCAAATGGCGGTCACTTTTGGCACAGGTCTTCCTCTTTAATGGCGACTTAATTGGTTATGGCACCAATTTTCGTGTCTTATTGTGTGCAGCCCTTAATCTGGTACACTGAAGTTTGTTTTGGCATTAATTTCAACAATGTACCTTAAAAGGTAAATGGCGGTCACTTTTGGCGTGATTCTTCCTCTTGCTCTTTAATGGCGTCTTGAATGGTTTTGGCGTCCAATTTTCGTGTCTTGTTGTGTGGAGCCCTTAATCTGGTACACTAAAGTTTGTTTTGACGTTAGTTTCATCCATGAGGTAAATGACGGTCATTTTTGGGGGTCTTTTAACCCCCATATGCCCCAAAGGTGCCCAGTTGACTCGCAAGACCCGGGTATTCTTAAAACACTTACTTTTCTGCAGATAATCCAACAGCCAAAACATCCGTACCTTATGACGTCGGCATGGGCTCTTGGACTATACAATTTGGTGTGTGGGTGTTAATACCAACTGTTATGATATAAAGACCAATTTGTAAGTCCCCCGTCCAGGGCCAGAATTTTTTATAATAAACCAACGTAAATGGATCTGGATCAGCCATTTATCTACCATACCGCCCATCAAAATGAATACGTACTGTATGTGCTTATAGTCGTTAGAAGTCGTTTGCATGCGAGGGGTTTGGTTGACCTTTGCTCTCCTCCTGATTTTAATAGTCGTCTCAACCACATCAGAAAAGTAAGGCGTTACAGGTGCAACATAAACTCCCTGGCAGGGTCCTTTTTTCCCCCATACCATCATTGAGTGGAATGGTCTTGACCACGTCATCTGTGCTTCGAGCGACGATATCTTTGCTAAAAAGCTGTTGGCATGTTGTAGGATGCTTACACGTAGTCATTGTTGCCGAGTGTTTCCTCACGTTCTGTTTTTTCTTTTGTTTTCCTTCTCTTTTAAATTGTTTTAAATATGAAATTGCTATTTTGTTTTTTTAGGGCGTTGCGATTATTTTGTAAATAAAATAAATAAATATGTGTTCAAGGTTATCAAGTTTTTACCTTTTTAGGAGCGAGTATAAATCATAAGAGTATAAATCATAAAGTAGCAGGGAATCAAAAACTATAATTAACGAAAAAACAGAATACTTCCCACCATAATTATAAAAGTAACAGATGAAACAAAAATGTTGTGAACTGCGGCACTATGTACGCATTAAATCAATATGGTAACTATGCATAGAGGATGGTCAAACAATAGTGATATGGAATCTCACGGAACAGCATCAAATTTACCTCTGCAGTAGAGAAGGATAGAATACTGCCTTTTTTGGACGTGGAACTTACCCAAGAAAACGGAGGATCTGTCACATACAGTCCTTACAGAAAGCCCCTGTCCTCTGGCAGAGGTATCCCGTTTGATTCAGGTCACCCGGTGGGACAGTTGAAGGCCATTGCAGCAGGCGAGTTCACCAGGAATTTAAGACATTCTAGTTCGAAAGAATTGGCACGTCCTTTCCTTCAAGAAACGATAGGCAGGTTCATCCTCCTGGGCTACCCCCCAAAGTGCCTCAACAGGTTGGTGCAGCAGGCGTTGCAGAAAAGAGATAAGAACAGAGATGATAGGGAAGGACAGGCTATACATAGACCTAGGGTAGGTCTTACCTACCTTCAAAGAGTAACAGACAAGATCCAAAAAATACTCGAAGAGATAACGGCTTTGACTCGTATGTGATAAAAGGAGGTCTCAAAGAGTTTCTCCTGCCAAAAGCATTGCATAAAGAGGAAGGTTGATCTGAGGAGAAATATGAGGAGGATGAGGAAAGACTGCAAAAGATAGTGAACACGAGAGAAGGAGTGTATCGTGTACCGTGTGCTGGCTGCGATGCTGTCTATATTGGTGAGACACGTAAGGGCATAAGGGTACGAGTAAAACAACATACGAGTGACACCAGGAACCAAAAAGATGCAAACGGCATCGCAGTACACCAGATGGACACCTCACATCGCATCCATTGGGAAGGAACTGAAACGTTGCACATTTCAAACTCAAGCAGGGACTCACACCTGAGAGGCCTCGAATCCTTGGCTATTCAACACCACGTCCGAGAGAAGGCCGTGCTGATGAATATCCAGGGACCATCTAACCCGTCAGTCCAATTCCTTTTGGATGCTGGTTTCAGAGACCGTCAAGGAAAAAGTGGAAAAACGGCCTTCAAAATAACGGCAGCAGTGCATGAGAGTCACGCACCTACCTTGCATATACCTTGTAAATATCGGAGACCAAGTTAACGCCAATTTCGAACGTAATGAACTGTAAATAGATGGTAGTGTTTGGAGTTTTTATTATGTGCCTGAAGATGAGAGTCGGCTAGGCTTTTTCCATCCACAGCAAATTGACTATCGAAAATTCGCCAAGAATTATTAAATTGTTCTTGCCTGTCTGGAATATTGCGTATTTTCCTCCGTGCGTAAGTAATGTCTCACGGTAGTGCTTTGAAGTATATATTACATGTTTATTTCGTTAAAATGCACACAAGTGCTAGATAGCTCTAGAAAGCGCTAGATGTAACCAGATTCTGCAGACTTTCATTCGGTGACAGTGCCACTTTAATCTCTACATGTGGAATCAACTGCACACCTACTTGAATACTTTTAAATTACCCTAAACATGATGAGCTTGCAGCAGTACTTCAAGATTAAGGACAGTACTTGATTTTATTACCTTTACCCGTTATGTTGCAAGGTTTGCACTAGCTGCTTAGGCTAGTCAACTCAGCCGCCGCCGATAGCCGAAGCCACCGTCAGAAAAAGGTCAGCCAAATATTCGCCTTATTTTTGTTGGGCTAGCCATTAATCAGCCGCTGCCAAAAATATACAGGCTAGCCATAAAATAATTTTTAATTTGTTAAATATCACAATCTGTTGCGATTCGGTCTCACTTTTGGAACAGTGTGAATTTATACCATGAATCTTCGAAATGCGAATTGGACGGTAAAAACTTCCGCTTGTTAAGTTAGCACTCACGAAATTGAGCGAGCGATAACACAGGACTGGTTGGGGTATACGGCCTCTATCCGCTCTTCGCTGCCTGCCAGCTTTAGCTACGAGGTTGCCCTGAGCTGGTCACATACTGAAACTCCCTGCTTGCAGGGCGCACACAGCTGCTGAAAATGGAAACCAGGAGATAACGCTCACACGATTCCGTAGCAACTTTACCTTAATTAGTAATTATATATAACTCCAAAACAGATGACGAGGGCCGAGTTGTTTTTAGATTCGGAATTACGTGCATCAGTTTTAATAGAATCAACGTTTCCCCCTCCCCCCTCAGAACCAGTAGAGGACAGAAATCTTCCCGTTTCATTAGAGTTTATTTCTGTCCTATTCTGGTTTGAGGGGTGCTAACTAGAAAAGTTGGACTTAGGAAATTTTGGGTCGTCAGTTTTTTGTGGACCACCCACCCTGTATAGGCTATGATTTGCGGTATATTTCATGTGTTGACATAGCCTACTTAAAATTTGATGTGGCGTAAAACTAAAACCTGCTTAGGCTACATAATGCTTTAGCTTCTAAATTGTTTTTATATTGCTCTGATTTTAATGTAAGAATTGCCAAAATTAGTGTAGGCTAAGCCGATAGCCACCGAAATTGACTTAAGCCGTTAACGGCCGAAAAAATTGTCAACTAAGATTAGCCAGCCGAATAACGTAAAATTGAACGGTTGAGGGGTCTAGCTTAGGCAATATGAAGAGTTGGCAACCATTTTTGCTTACAGAAAAAAGCGCAGCGGCAGATGGTAAAATTCAAGGAATCGTGCACTTTTTCATAAAAGCATGAAAATCGGTATGATCAACGTGCATGCCTGTAAGATCATTTTTAGATATGGAGTTACTTCGAAATTTACCCAGGAGCCCTTAAATCTAAGATGGCGGTCAAAATGGCAGTTTGTTTTCGCTATAACTCCTTAACTGTCAACAAATCAAAAGCATAATGTGAAACAAAAACGTTCAGCACACAATTCCAGACAAAAAATATGGTATATACATCCTTTACGTAAAATCAACCATTCAACCCCAAAATCGTATTTCAAGTTTACCCCCTTAATTCATGCGAACGCTTCTTTTTTTTCAATATGTTGCAGTGATTTTCGGGTTTAAAGTGCACTTGCGAGCCCTCTAATACCCCGAAATGGACATGCTTAAGATATTCTGAAAGATGGGGATCTTTTCTTTCCATCGCTTTTAACCGCAAATGTTTAGTTTAGCTAGGGACTGTCCTACGCCCATTTAAAGGTGACGCCATAGCAGCGAAAACATATGGCGAGTTTCGAATTCAAAGTGCTATTGTTAGCTCTGTAATAGCCCAAAATGGACATGTTTAGGATATTCTCAAAGATAGGAATCTATTACTTCCATACATCCAAACCGAAATTGGTTAGCTAAGCTAGGGACCACCCAACACCCATTTAAAGGTGAAGAAGTAATGGCCTAGTGGCGAAAGCATATAATGATATTCAAATTCAAATGCTCTTGCGTGCTGCGTAAGATATTCTGAAATATGGGGATCTGTTCTTGTCATCAATCGTAACCAAAATTAATTAGCTTAGATGCACATACAAATATGGGCATTACAGTGGCACTTTCAAATTGAAAATAACTGCTACACCATTACAGATTCACTTTTAAACGGGCGTAGAACAGTTTATCCATTTATCTAAGGTAAACAATTTCGATTAGGATGGCTGGAAACAATAAATTTTCTTCCCATCTTTCAGAATATCCTAAGCATATACATTTCGGGCTATTAGAGAGCATATAAGAGCATTTTGAATTCGAAAACCACCATAAGCATCCGCTACTACGCTACTACCTCATCACCTTTAAATGGGCGTAGGACGGTCCCTAGCAAAGCTAATAATTTCGGTTAGGATTGATGGAAAGAATAAATGACTGTCTTTCCGAATATCCTAAGCATGTCCATTGCAGGCTATTAGAGAGCTCGTAAGAGCACTTTGAATTCGAAAATCACCGCCCGCTTTTGCTGCTACGCCATTACCTCTTCACCTTTAAATGGCTGTATGACAGTCCCTAGCTAAGCTAAACATTTGATGTAACAATTGATGTAAATAAGAGAAAATCTGAAGTATTTCCAATTCAGGCTATTAGAAAGCTCGCAAAAGCACTTTGAAATCGAACTTCACTATAACAACCGATTGAACTATGAAACGCTCATGCAAATTAAGGGGGGTAAACTTGAATTACGATTTTGGGGTTGAATGGTTGCCTTTACGTAAAGGATGTATACCACATTTCTTGTCCAGAATTGTGTGGTAAACGTTTTTGTTTCACTTTATGCTTTTGATTTGTAGACAGTTAAGGAGCCAAAAAAAACCACCATTTTGACCGCCATCTTGGATTTAAGGGCTCCTGGGTAAATTTCGAAGTGGCTCCATATCTAAAAATGATCTTACCGGCATGTACATTCATCATGCCGACTTTCACACTTTTTATGAAAAAGTGCACGATTCTTCGGCTATGCCGCCTGACAAGCTTTTATGGTACTTTTATGGTACTTTTATGGTACTTTATGGTACTTTTATGGTACTTTATGGTTCATATGCATGCTATGCAGCAACTCTTTTGGCCACCTATTCATTCGTTTGTGAATGGAAGAATGCAATTTTTCATGGGGTTTTGTTTGAATATGCTTCATATTTCATGACTGGATGACAATGGGGGCAAGTTATGACATTTTCTTTTTTGCCACGGTGTGCCACACTTTTTTGGTGGGGACGGCGTGCGATTGTATGCTGCCAGCAGGCAAGGAGTTGCCCCTGCCTGCTAGTGAGGAACTCCCTCACCCACATCCCACGTTAACATTGTTTTTTAAGTTCTTGTTGATATATTGATCTTAAAAAATTTAACATTGAAAAATATTATTGATTTACTCCATTTTGTTGAGTATGTAACGAAAGATTACTTTTTTACAACTCTATGTATTTATTATTATGTATTTATTTGGTTTGATTGAAAGGTTGGAAAGGTTTTTTTTTTATCCGAGACTAAGAATGGTTGTCCAAGTCAAATAGGGACCGTACCACAACTATTTTTCATACGCCATATTAGGAATTGTGGTTACATCAAATTTAAAGCACTCCTGTGACCTATCAAATACTAGATTTGAATGAGAGGTGGCATCGTTTTTTATTGTATATGATGAAGAAAACTTGTCTACGTCAGAGAAGGACCATCTTGTATCTATTTTTGATAACTTGAGGAAATGTGGAAAGTCGGAATGTCCAAATGTAGGTTTAAAGCATTCACGTGACTTTTGTAATTAGCCAAAAAACGTACAATGAGGCCTGAATGAAAGGTGGGAATGTTTTGCCCAATGAGATTAAGAACAACTGTTTGTCAAACAGGGACCGTCCTATATCTATTTTTTTATACCCTAACAAAGAAGACTGTCTATGTAGATCATAGTCGAAGAGGCGTGGGCTAAGATATGGATGATGCAAATGATTAGTTAACGATGACTTGTCCTACTGAAACAGGCTTTCGGCGTATTGTAGATGGAGCGAACAGATCTTCATTGCAAACCTATGTATTTAGTTTTTATTGTAATGATTTGTTGATGCTCCTAAAAAATCTAGATGCAATACTCACTCGGCTAAGTTGGGCTCTTTGCCGTTTGGTGTGACGTATACTGCTGTTTTTTGCTGGCCTTTTTCTTATTTTAGCTTTCTCAAGTATAGATTTAAACTACGTATCATATTTATTTTAATAGGCTTTCGTTTACTCCTGTATTTATTTTCAGTTTAGCTATTTGTAGCTTCGGGTGCACGGGTAGCTGCGAGCACTGGGGCGTCAGATTCGATAGGCGTCTTGGTCCCAGCTGTACATCTCTGGCTTCGTACCGACCCGGGTTCGATCCTGGGAAGGGAAGTGTATATGTACGGGTTTTTCTCCGGTTGTTTCCCGCCCGTTGCACGAGGGTTTCCTCCGGGTACTCCGGTTTCCTCCCTCATGCGGCAAAAAACAACTGTTCCTGATGGTGGTAAAACCTTCCACTTAACATCTGCCGCTTGGGCCTAATAACAAGCTATTAGCTTATTGGCCGACACCTTCTATTATTATTTATTCTTTTCACACCCCACACCCTCGCCGCCGACTAAAAATAAAACGGCATATATAGCAACCGCTGTCTGAGCTGCTGCCGCTAATAATTCTTACATTGTTTATAACAACTGCTGTGTAAAGTGTAGTCCGCATATTAAAAAATTAATAATAATGCATTTAACTGCAAGCTTAAAGAATGATCAATACGGTACGTTTTTAACAATAATTAAAAGATTTTAAAGGTTCACAATGCTGCTGCACATACAAACCTTGACACTTGCAGCAATGGAAATGTTGAGGCGCAAACCGCCCACTGCAACAGCGATCTCTATTATACAATTTAAAAGTAATTACCATGCCTAGTTCTAGGTTTTAGGCCTAACTTTGGCCTGGCAATTTTATTTCGTATGTAGCAGTGAACAACAGAACAGTTGGGTTCTAGAGTTAGGCCTATCCCTTCATGAGATACGGTTTCGTTTTGAGACTTCACATTACCGTGGCAACAAGGAATCTTTAAACCATTAGAGGCAGGCACGTTATTGTTTCGTGCTGTTGTCTGCTCTACACTTTCGTTTTACATATACAGCTTCGCCTTGATACGATTTCAGGTTTCATATTCGGTATTCCCATCTCTAGTGTAATTGACTATAATTGTCGCCGTGCTGAAGTGAATTTCTCTAGGCAGTATTTTTCAAATGAAACTAATGTTTCTCATTAATGAAATTCTTTTGTTTTTTATGGTTGTGTTTCTTCCTGCAATGGCTAAATGCAAGGATCAAATGTTATTATTTCATTGAGTTACGTCGAAAAAGGTTATTCGCTACGAAAAAGCAACCAAAATTTAATTGGCCGTGTTTTCTAAAGTTCATTCGACTACCACCAGCATGGTGTATGATTGACTGCTGTGGTGTATGATAACTTTTGACTGCTGTGGAATAGGTCAACTGAAAATGCTTTGATAGGAATTTGTCTGCCTTAGGTTGGTTATATTGTTGCCTAACAAGTGAGACACCTACGGGTCAGGCTGGAAGGCCTCCCCTAATTGACAACCCCCGTAATTTAAAATGCTTTCACTTTTACAAATTCGTCTATTCAAAGCCAACTTTTTGAAGACTAAATTGTTTAAAAAATAAGTGAAGTTGGAAAACAGTTTTACACAGAAATCCGTACAAATAGAATTAATCGGCAATAAACTGCTGTCATTAACCTCTAAGCTTAGGTACAGTAAAAACTGGCCCAGAATTAATTTATTCTGGATTTTCAAAATAAAAATACCAAATGTCAAAAATGCTGCCACTTATTTTGTTTACACTTCAAAAGGCAAACCTTTCTAACAGTCTACAGGACTTATAAAAAAAACATATAAACTACTTACTCATAACTTAAAAGGTAGTTGATTTTTTTTAAATAAATAAGTAAATTGCCCCATCAATCCCAGTCTACTGGAGTCAGTGACTTAAAAGATTAGTTGCAGTTGAATTTTGTTTTTAAAAATAAATAAACTGGCCCAGAAATCCTTCATTCTAAATTTCAAAATAAATATACCAAGCTGCATTGTATTTAATTCTGTGATAGCATTTCTTGCTTCTCCAGATCTGATAACGAAAGGGGAGACTTGAACTACCTAGGCTTCGTACCAGCCTTCAAACCCCTCCGGTGATAACGAAAAGCAAAGAGGAGATCTAGACTTAACCATGCAGTAGAAAATAAAACCATAAAAAGAGAGGAGACTGATAATCTAAACCACTCAGTAGAAAATAAAATCATTTTACAGCTTTTTTTCCCTCAACACAGCAAATAAACAAATAACAAATTAAAAAAAATAAGCATTATTAGGCTTCTCAAATGCCAAGTCAGTAGTAAATGTCGTACTCACTGATGCCATGCCTTACACCGCGGATTGGCAGTAGAAAATAAAGTCAGAAATCAACTTTCTCAATCCTAATTCAGTATAAAATTCCAGCAATTTTAGTGTCCTCAGTGGATATCGTCCTCTTCCACCCCCTTGTGAATTATTTTAAAACTATGGTTATCACGACTGTCTCATAAGCCGAAAGGAGTATTCCTTCCACAGCCTGCACCTGTATTTTTTTTTTAAATGAGCTATGTTAATGAGGTTTGTAGCGTCGTTGGTATTTCCAAGCTAAATTGAGCAAGGCATTAATTCTACTGTTTCCATTTTAAACTAAATCTCCCTCTTCCTTTCATTTTAAACTAGTTGAGCCCAAATTTTACAATTAAAATGAAAACTGTAGCAAAGATGTACGCATACTAGATTTTTTCCAACCGAACTTCAACCATTTTGTTTGGCTCTTAGCACTTGCATGTCAGTTGAATGAGTGAGCAGGGACGCCACAAATAGAGCCTATGAACAGACTAGTGGCATTTCTGCCCCAAGATCACCTTGGCAGTTCGTTTTAATTCGATTGTTCCCGGTTTACCTCTCCTTCCATTTTTAACCCAACGTTTCACATAAAATATCCAAACAAATTGTGGAGAGGATGCTTAAACTGATGCCTGTCTGATCTTGCAGTCATTACCACAACTGATGTGTCAGCTTTCGACTTCATTACTTCATTCAGAGCACAAGTCTGCAGTCGTACATCAAAGGCTGATCCACAATGTTTTCGTTATTTAAAACTGTTAGCAGAGCTTAAAATTTGTATACTGTGATTTGTACGAGTTAGATAATTTAAAATCTTCGATTTACAAGCCTAATGGAAGGTCGCTCATGCATAATGAATCCAGAAAAATAGTGTTTTACGACACAGTACTGTTAACGTACGGGATGTAAACAAGATCTCAACGGACTTTGCAACCCCTTGGCATATTATTACAATTTACTCCACGGCTGTGACGTCACGCTAACTCAACGCCATGCTAAATTTCCGTAGGTTAAATCCCGCTAACCAACACCGGAAGTGTGCGTCATCGCAAAAAATGTGGGTTATCAATTTACCCAACACTTTTGCCGATAACCCACACTTTTGTTGATAACCCACACTTTTGACACTTCCGGATCACGTGACCGGGAACGCACACACCAACAACCAAATACAGCGTGCAAAAAAAAAGTACCACAATAAAAACGTACAAAACGAATTACTTAAAATGAATGAAATCCGATCCCTGCAAACTCTCACACGTGTGGTCCATATCTAAGCTAGTTCAGTCGCGTTACCTCCCCACCCCCTACACCCTCCCTCCTTCGACAAACTGAAATGGAATGACCTTCAGTCATACCAGGAGGGGCTCGTTTCATTGGCTCTAAACTACAAACGCACAAAATTAATTACGTACCTTCTCACAATGTCCTAGTAATGTCACTGCATCCCTGCTGTCTCACATGTCGAATTATTCGCTCCAAACACGATAAGGCTTCGATAAGCACAAGCAAGGTTCCAGCAAAAAACCAAACCCAACCGATGCTTGTTGAACTCCCCCCCCTCTCCCTCCACAAAGTTTGACTCGTCCGTCTATCACACACTTCCCCTCCACAAACTAAAATGGTACGACCTTCATTCATACCGATACCTTATTACCGTATTTTTTAAACAATTCTCAAACTACAAATGCACAAAATGAATTACGTACCTTCTCAGAATGTCTTAGTAATGTCACTGTATCCCTGCTGTCTCACATGTCGAATTATTCGCTCTAAACACGATAAGGCTTCGATAAACACGAGCGATGTTCCAACAAAAAACCAAACCCCACCGATGCTTGTTTAACTCTCACCCCCCCCCCTCCACAAAGTTTGACTCATCCGTCTATCACACACTTCCCCCTCCGCAAACTAAAATGCTATGACCTTCATTCATATTGATGATCAACGTTTTCTTGAAGCAATTTTCACAGAACACAAACCCGTTTAATTAAATACGAGTTAGCTGGACGTCCCAACAATGATATAAATCAGTTATAGTTTATACACGATTGATTATCGATTTTTAACGCACGGTTGGGATGATTTGGCTGGATCGACATGCAAATTACGTCGACGTATTTGCATGTCTCGCCAGCCAAATCATCCCAGCCGTGCGTTAAAATTCGAAAACCAATCGTTTCAAACTATAACTATTACTAAAAGAATACGACTGCATTATTAGACATAAACCAGATAAACCGCTTGCTGTTTCCAATGCTCAATCACAAGTGGAGGTTCCAGTGTGTGCACTCGGTTGCCAGTTTCCAGACTGGATGAGGGTGAACCTGGCAGTCGAGAAAATAAATGATGACCACTTCGGGGCTATTCTAGATCGCCTTAAAGATCAGTATTCAAAGGATCTGATTGGCATGTCTAACATTAGAAAGAACATTTTTCCGGCCCTCAGCCCGGCCGGCTAAAAATGGTTCTTTTTTGTCTAAAACATTAACCTGATAATTTCGCATTACATTGTCCTCAATGGAATGTCTCCCTGGAGGTTTTTCAGTTGCCAGTAGCCGCCTGCTTGCATATCCCGACTGCGCGATGCAGTCCTCCTTAGTAAAGCGGAAGTTCCGGCATTTATTTTCCTCTCAATCTGTCAGGCGGTGACTCGAGAGGGGAGGCAGGGCGGGTCTTTGGTTAAGTATGTTTTAGGCAAAAAAGAAACCATTTTTAGCCAGCCGAACTGGGGGCCGGCAAAACGTTTTTTCGTATTAGCCAAACATATTAACCTGATAATTTTGCATTATCAGCTGACCTCGTTAAACGTGGTGGTGGGCACCGATCTGACGGTGCGCCTCGGGTTGCAAGCAACCGTTCCCCTAAAATTTTTATTAATGTAAAAATGTGCACTTTGTTCAGAACATGGTGATGAAACAGGGATTTGGAACGCTTTGCAGGGTTTGGTGGCTCTGAAAAGGACCGTGTTTTTTATGAGGTTTCTTGCTTCCTTCTATGGGTGGCTTGCTTCCTTCTATGAATGTCTTGCTTCCTTCTGCGGGTTGCTTGCTTCTGCTTCGTTCTGAATATGCTTAAGTGGGACTTGACCACAATTCTGGCTGCGACGATTGCTCCCATCCGGTATAGTCCATTGTCTTTTAAGACATGTTCCTCAGGTTGTGGGAGGCAATGTCGTTGCATGACGTCAGGATGTGGCTGCAAGGATTTCTACTACGGGTGTGGCATTATGAAGTGCCCATGATGTTGAAATCGCTGTGACGTCATGTGCTGTTGCTGTTTCCCTTTTTAGGCTGGCTTTGTCATCGGTGACATAGATTGTTTTCCTTCTCCAATGGGAGATCATTGCAGCTAAGGTTTCTCCTGTTTGTGAGTTTTCAGGTAGGAAAAGTAGGTTTCCGTCTCTTCGGATGTTCTCATGTGGGTTCGGGTGAGGTTGAGACAGAGTACTCGGATGGGGCAGTTTAGAAGGCGTTCAGGCTCGGAATCCCGGATTTGGGTGAAGGGTTACTGATGAGAAGTTTGGCCAGAAGGGGCCCTGAGCAGGAGAAGGCTTTGGCTTTCTTCGCTACCTTTAGAAGGAGTTCGAATCGTGGGAACAGGTATGTGTAAAGGTTGTGCCGTGAATGCGTCTTGGTTAAGGTCGAGACGAGCGGCTCAAGATGAAAACGTTGTCCGTCTTGAAAACCTTACTCAAAACGTGGTTCAAGACACGAATGAGACGAGTGTCAGTGTAGACAGCAATGATCGTCTTAATCATCACTTGACACGTGGGTTATCCGTGGTGGAGATGTTGGAAGAGTTGAGGGCGTCATCCGTGTGACTCTTTACTCAAAACGTGGGTTTAGCCATGTTTGAGACGAGCACCGGTTGGAGTTGCATCAGGTGTCTTATTTTTGCTCGAGACGTGGGGATAGCTGCGGTTGAGATAACTTGGGAGAGGTGAAAACGTCATCTGGCTTGACTCTTGACTCAAAACGTGGGTTTAAGTCACGGATGAGACGAGTAGCAGTGTGGACGGCCACTGTTCTCTTGATTTTTGTTCGAGACTTGAGGCTAGCCATGGACAGGACAAGTTGTGAGAGGTGGAAACGGCTTCCGTCTTGATTCTTCACTCAAAACGTAGGTGTTTGTCATGAATGAGACGAGCTTCAGTGTGGACAGCAACTTTTGTTTTGGTTTTTACTCGAGACGTGGGGTCAATTACGGTCGAGACGAGCAGCGAGAAGGGCAAAAGTCTTTTGACTTTGTCTTCACTCAAAACGTGAGTTTTGGCCACGGATGTGACGTGCATCTGTGGACGATTCACTTGAGACGTAGGATCACCTCTGTCGAACGAACAGCAGGGCGTGTAAATGTCCTCCGGTTTCAGTCTTCATTCCAAACGTGGGTAGTAGCCACGAATGAGACGAGTTTCAGTGGATTGCGACTGTTGTCTCGAGTGACAAGGGGACAGGCACAGTCGAGACGAGCAGTAAGGCGTGTAAGTGGTTTCCGACTTCACTCTTTACTCCACACCTGAGTTCTAGCCACGAATGGCACGAGCATCAATGTGGACCGCAACTGTTGTCTTGAGTTTCACTTGAGGCATGGGGTCAGCCATTGTCGAGACGAGCAGCGGGCGTGTAGATGGTTTCCATTTCCATTCTATCTTTCAAACGTAGGCACTGGCCACGAATGAGACGAGCTTCAGTGGACAGCGACTGTTGTGTTGAGTTTCACTCGAGACGTGGAATCAGGCATGACGAGGTGACAGCAAGGCGTGTAAAGGGTTGTCGACTTTACTCTTCACTCCAAACGTGGGTTCTAGACACGAATGGGATGAATATCAATGTGGACAGCAACTGTTGTCTTGAGTTTCATTGAAGACGTGGGGACAGCCACTGTCGGGACGAACGGCAGGGCGTGTAAATGGCTTCCGATTTCGCTCTTTACTCTAGACGTGGGTTCTAGACGCGAATGAGACGAGCTTCAGTGGTCAGCAACTGTTTTTTCTTAAGTTACACTCGAGACGTGGGGTCAGGAACGGACAACACGAACAGCAAGGCGTGCTAATAGCTTCCGACTTCACTCTTCACTCAAATGTGTGTTGTAGTTGCGAATGAGACGAGCCTCAGTAAGGACAGCAACAGTTGTCTTCATTTTTGCCAGGAACCTGGGATCCACCACGATTTTGGACGAAAACTGTAGCAATTATCGACTTTTTGAGTGCCTTCCTTGAGCTGCAGGGAGATGACGCTTGACAAAGCAATAGCGATAATAATTTTTTTTTTATATTAATAATAATTTTTTTTAAATTGTTTATTATGGCTAAGGAAAATACCACGTGAAGCACATAAAGTACTTGTGTACGTGGTAAACTTACATCAATTAATGGAAAGGTTGGCAATACAAAAGCAAGCAAAAAAGAAAATAATAATAATAATAATAATAATATATTAATAATAAGAACATTTTGCCGGCCCCCCAGCCTGGCCGGCTAAAAATGGTTTCTTTTTGCCTAAAACATACTTAACCTGGTAATTTTAGCATTACATTCCTCGAATGTGATGTTCCCCTGGAGGTTTCTTCCGGTTTGTAGACGCCTGCTTGCATATCCCACCACGCATGCGCAGCACGGTCCTCCCTTATAAAAGCGACAGCGCGCACGCTATCGGCATTCATTTTACTCTCAATGTGTCAGGCGGTGACTCGAGAGGGGAGTAAGGTTAAGTATGTTTTAGGCAAAAAAGAAACCATTTTTAGCCGAACAGGCTGGGGGCCGGCAAAATGTTCTTTTTTATTGCCAAAACAACTTAACCTGGTAATATTAGCATTACCAGTTAACCTCGTCAAAGTTGGTGGCGGGCACCGCCTGTACGAGCGCCCCGGGATGCAAGCAGGCTTTCCCCCATGAATTCTTTATCTGTAAGAGAAAAATTCGCACTTTATTCAGAACATTTTGGGCTTGATAGGAATTTGGTCTCATTCGACGGAGTTGGTGGCCCTGAAAAGGTTTCTAGCAGGGTGGAACTTGCTTTTTTCATGGGTCTTGCTTTTGCTTCGTACTGAGTGCTAAATGGGGGTTTGGCCATGGTTCTGGCTGCGACGATCAGTTCCAGCTGATGTGGTCTGGATTCATCCTTCATCCTGTCTCATAGGTAGTGAGAAGTGAAGGTGGACTGGTGGCGTCAAGAAGCTGCTGCCAGGATTCCTCAATTGGGGTGGCGGTATGGTGGGCCCAAGATGGAGAGATAGTTCTCACTGTGTGCGCCGTCATTCTTATGCTATTGCTCAATTCATGTTTGTAATAAGCTGCTTCGATCGTTCTCTTGATCGAGTAGTTTCCGATACTTCGTATGACAGGGAAGTTGTCGTTTGGGGCGAGAAGTCCCATGGAGGAGATGGCGACAGCGGCGGTTGATGTAGGAACGTCAGACGAAAGCCGTGTTTAATTATGATAGGATTTCCAGGTTGGTGGTCAGTTCTTGCCAGCTGAGAAATAATGCGTAGTCTGGCCCCGACAGGGAGACCAGCTAGGCACAAGGCTGCATCGTAGGTTTTTGCGGTTGATGCTTCTGCCCCCGGGGGATGAGGCTAAGCTTTTTCGGTCGGGGGGTGGCGGCGCGCTTCTGTTGGGAGCATTGGCCGGAGCGAGAGCGAGGAGCGTCGGTCTGAAAGGGCTACTAGTTTCGCTGCTGGTAGGCGGCAGTGTCGTTCGGGCGGTAGGGGGTTGGTGACGCCGTATTTTGTGCCAATCGTCCAGGGGATGGGGGTTGGCTTGTTAATTCTTCGAGAACGGGTGGATTGAAGACGTGGCTTGCTTTTGCGGCTTTGGTTTTCTCGAAACGTCAAGGTAAGGAGCAAGTGTCGGGATTAACCCACGGAAGAGTGTTACTGACTCATGGGTCGGTTGATTTCACAGTCGGTGTCGTGTGGTTTAGGTTGTTTGCGGACGACAGGGCAATGTCGCGGAGGAGACGGGTGTTGTTGCCCAGTTCATTGCGTGGTAAGTAGCGAAGTTAGCTTTTTTGGAAGAGCTGAGAAATCAGGGACGACAGGTTCGTGAACGTACCTGGAGTGACGTCAGACGACAGCTTTTTTGGGGTTTTGCCAAGGAGGTCTCGAAATCTATCTTGATTTCGCTGCAAGCAAACTTACACTCCGGGTAGGTGTCAACGTTGCGGAGGTTAGTGGCGCCGTCAGTGGCGTAGGAGGTTCTTTGTCGTGAAGAAGGGGATCGCTTTTGCCTAGTATGGAGCCTTCGTTGCAGAGGAGACATGTTAGGAGTGTCGTCGATTGACCCAGGAGGTAGCGGGGCTTGGCGTCTTTGTCTCGTGAGGCAAATCCAAGGCCTGTCGATTGGCCACGGTTGATGACAGGGGCGTCCGGCATCTTAGTGGGCTTGACAGGAAGCAGTCTGGAACAGTCTGTTCGACAGTCTTTAAAAGAGCTGTGAGCGACAGGGTGGATTCATCTGGGGTGTCGTCAGGGAACCTAATGCGCTTCTCGGCAGCAGGGGAGGGCGACAGAGGTTGACGCAACGACAGTGTGTCGTCCAGCTTGCGCTTTGGTGCCGTAGCAGGGGGAGAAGAAGCGGCACGCCTGTGCCCTTCGTGGATTGACGTGGACGCGACCCAGTCCTGGGTACGGGCCTTGCGTACCGATGACATGCAAGAAGGGTGCGGCATCGGATTGACTTGCAGGTGACGAATGGTGTCATGTACGATTTCCCATACGACACTGCGGCTGAAGTCTGGGACCGTCTGCTAGACAGTCTTTAAAAGGGCTGCGCGCGACAGGGTGGATTCATCTGGGGTGTCATCCGGGAACCTGATGCGCTTCACGGCAGCAGGGGCGGGCGACAGAGGGTGACGTGACAACAGTGTGTCGTCCGACTTGCGCTTGGGTGCCGTAGCCGGGGGAGAAGAAGCGGCACGCCAATGCCCTTCGTGGCTTGACGTGGATCCGACCCCGTCCTAGCTACGGGTCTTGCGTACCGATGACGTGCAGGAAGAAGGCGGCATTGGATTGACTTGCAGGTGACGAACGATATCATGTACGATTTCCCGTACGACACTGCGGCTGACGCTGAGGCCTTTCAGGGAGGAATTGGGCGACGGGTCGAGCGGCGAGCTCTGGTCCGGAGAGTGGGCGAGTGTCGCACGGTGGAGGTCACGTTTGGCAGCCTGTAGAGTCCTTGGCGGCTTAAAGGTCGTGTTGGAGGGACGACAGGTCCAACGGGAGGTAGTGTGCGTTGGCCCGGGAGGAATTCAGGTGATGCGACAGCAGGAGCAGGCATGACATCGAGTGGATGTCTTACGGGCAGGGTCGAAAGCGGCGTGCAGCCGCGAGAGATGGAGACGTCACACGACTAGATTCTTCACTTAGGACGTGGTTTTTTTTTTTTAAAACCACGCTGAGACGAGCAGCAGTTTGGACAGCAGCTGGTGATTTGAATTTCACTTCAGACCCGGGATCAGCCATGGACGAGACAAGTAGTGGGAAATGTAGATAGTTTCCAACTCGATTCTTCACTCAAAGCGTTGGTGTAGGCCACGGGTGAGACGAGCAGTAGTGTGGGCGGCAGCTGAAGTCTTGGTTATCACTCGGGACGTGGGGCCAGTCACAGTCGAGACAAACAGAGTGCAAACGGTTTCATTCTTGGTTCACTCAAAACGTGGGTACAGGCTACGAATGAGACGAACAGCAGCGCACAGCAACAGGCAATTTGATTTTCACTCGAGACGTGGGGTCAGCCACGGTGGAGACAAGCAGCAAGAGGTGCGATCGGCTTCCGTCTTGGTTCAATCAGACGTGGTTTCTAGCCACGAGTGAAACGAGCAGCAGTAGACAGCAACAGGAGACTCGATTTTCACTCGAGACGTGGGGTTAGCCACGGACGAGACTAGCAGCAAGAGGTGCGAACGGCTTCCATCTTGGTCGACTCAGACGTGGATAATTAGCCACGAAGAGACGAGCAGCAGTAGACAGCACAGGTGACCTGAGTTTCACTCGAGACGTGGGGTTAACCACGGTCGAGACAAGCAGCAGAGGTGTAATGACTTCCGTCTTGGTTCACTCAAAACGTGGGTTCTACCCACGATTGAGCCGAGTAGCAATGGACAGCAACAGGTGACTTGATTTTCACTCGAGACGTGGGGCTTGCCACGGTCGAGACAAGCAGCAAGAGGTGGAAACGTCTTCCATCTTGGTTCACTCAAACGTGGGTTCACGCCACGATTGAGACGAGCAGTAGTGGACAGCAACAGGTGACTTGATTTTCACTCGAGACGTGGGGTTAGCCACGGTCGAGACGAGCAGTAAAAGGTGCAAACGGCTTCCGTCTTGGTTCACTAAAACGTGGGTTCTAGCCACGAGTGAGACGAGCAGCAGTAACAGCAACAGGTGACTTGAATTTCACTCGAGACATGGGGCCAGCCACGGTCGAGACAAGCAGCAAGAGGTGGAAACGCCTTCCGTCTTGGTTCATTCAAACGTGGGTTCACGCTACGATTGAGACGGGCAGCAGTGGACAGCGACAGGTGACTCGATTTTCACTCGAGACGTGGGGTTAGCCACGGTCGAGACAAGCAGCAAACGGTGCAAACGGCTTCCGTCTTGGATCACTCAAAACGTGGGTTCTAGCCACGAGTGAGACGAGCAGCAGAAACAGCAACAGGTGACTTGATTTTTACTCGAGACGTGGGGCCAGCCACGGTCGAGACAAGCAGCAAGGGACGCAAATGGCTTCCGTCTTGGTTCTTCACTCCAAACGTGGGGTCAGCCACGAGTGAGACAAGCAGCAGTGGACAGCAACAGCCGGCATGATTTTCACTCGATGCGTGGGGTAAGCCACGGTCGAGAGTCTTGAGTCTTGATCGAGGCGTGTGGCAGGCGGCGATGAGCCGCACGTTCTTCGAACGACAGAGACGTGTCGTCGGTTGTGTCATCCAGCAGGGGCGTCCGGCATCTGGGTGGGCTTCGGGACTGTCTGCTCGACAGTCTCTAAAAGAGCTGCGAGCGACAGGGTGGCTTCGTCAGGAGTGTCGTCCGGGAACCTGAAGCGTTTCTCGGCAGCAGGGGCGGGTGACAGCAGGTGGTGCGACAACAGTGTGTCGTCCTACTTGCGCTTGGTAGCCGTGGCCAGCGCGGGGGGGGGGGGGGCATCGGCACGCCTGAGCCCTTTGTAATGTTCTATTCCAGTGACCATTTGACCAGAATAAACATTATCGTCTAGGATGGCATAAGGGCAAATAATTGTTTAAAACACTATTAAATATAAAATAGGTAGGCTAAATAATAAGCAAACATCCAATTATACTGGGCCTTTAATCGACACTCCGGTGTACACAATATTGACCCCACAATGTGGCCAATTAAATCAATGACAGATTTGTTATGATTTGATTGTATGATTACAATTATCAGCAATGAGTCGAACGAATGGCATTACGGATTAAGTCGAGCAGTAAACCTAATCATTATGATAGTCTCTATATTAATTAAAGGAATCTCGGGTTAATTTAGTAGCGTACGGATTGGTACTAGTTAAGCATAAACATCAATAGCTATGGCTAATAAATCTGAATACTTATCGCTATAATAGAAGTTTGAGTGCGGCCATCGGCCCACGGCTCGGCTAGGCGGCGAAGCCTCATCGCTAACCCGGCACGGCAATCCGCCTGGCGTACTTCTGGATTGCGGCCTTCGGAGTTTGACTAGCATGAACTAGTTAACAACTGTGGTTTCCTACCAAACATGTAGTTCGGGTGGAAAAACTGTTGTAG